>JAOUQU010000006.1:105182-123899 GCA_028566735.1 Ammoglanis amapaensis
GATGCCCTTCCTGACGACAACCACCAGTAAGTGGTGGGAACTTGTGAGACTACTGGACGATTTCACATTTCCCATCATTTCCTAGTGCATGTTTTTGGTCTATGGAAGGAAACTGGAGTACCCAAAGGAAACCCACGCCGACACGGGGAGAACATGCAAACTCTGATATCGAAACCACATTCTTTACGTTTCTCCCTCCAAGGTATAAACACACTTGTACGTCCGACCGTTACTAACCTGTGTGAATCGTGAATTAATGGTCGACGCTACTGTCGTTCAGCTTCAGGTGGCGTATCAAGCGTTTCGTGCGGACTGAAAAGTGGAAAGCAGAAGGTATGGAATGTTTATCAAGTGTCTGGAGTGTAATTACAACGGCACCTTGCGCTAACTATCAACTTTCTCCGGTCATGAATTAGCCATTAGCATCAAGCTAAGGGTCAAAGAGTCAGGGGAAGGTCGGGCTGGGTATTGCTAGGTAAAGGTTAGATTGAGATCAAGAGCCAGACCTGACATAACAGCTCACTTATGAATTATTAAAAGAAATAAAGATAAATGTTGACAGTGTGTTGTTCTGGTGTGTTGACACAACTCAGCATCAACAGGAATTCAGTGTAAAGAGGAGAAAGAAAGGAATTGTTGAATGTTTCTTACCAATCTGCCCTCAATATAATCTGTCACATCCTTTCCCGAGTACAGAAAATGGATCATTATGATAAGCTCAATCATTTTTACTATTAAATTAAATATATATTAAAATGAAACACTTTACTGTGATTTAACATTCATACTCTTCATTATTAGTCTGGTATGGATTCGGTATTTATGGTGATAATTATTTAAGGCATGTGGCATATATGGATGTGTGTGATGCGTTCAGGTGATTTTCATGTTTATTTATTCATAAATGGTGCATTTTTATTCACTAACAATGAATTAAACTAATAAATCTTAAGCTCTGAAGCACCAATATAAGAAAATCAAACCTATTTCGCTAAACTATTGTTTTAAGCCGCTGTTAAAACTTACCAGGTATGACAGATTGGCCCAATTGATCATAATACAAGATACAGGTCTTACACCTATAATAAGGTTGTGTGTGTGTGTGTGTGTGTGTGTGTATGTGCACATACCTAGATTCCATTGAGATTCTCTTGGCTGGTAGAGCTCCGCTCACATTGCAGTGCCGTAACATAAAGCAATTAACCTAACAGCGAGTCCCCACCACCTCCTCCCCTTCACCGGCGAGGGACCCTGGGTTAATTGGCAGCTTGGCTTAGACAATTTGCTGGAATCCGAGGCTGGGCGTACGGGGCCATGCTCTGCTTTGTAGGAAACTACGAAGCAGATGTACATCACACGTCCCCCCAGAACAAGGGCTTCATAGATGACGAGTCCTGCCAAGTAATAATTTACCTCCTTGTACTTGATTTTAAACTTGTGGAACAAGGACAATCCTTCGTTGCCAATTTGTATAGAAATCAGTACCCATATGACTGTTAGCACGTCGCTGTTTTACTAGAAATATTGTAATTCTATGAAATCAAAACAATGAATGACCTCCAGGGGTAATTATTTGTGCTTGAACTGAAATGAAATCAGTAGTAGGGTGTTACCTGTTTAATAAAATGTATTTCTCAGTCACTAAAACTAATTAATATTATTCATGGATAAAAGAAAGGAATGATTTCTAAGCCGTTTCATGTGCACGAATAAGAAAACCAATACAGCAGCTTAAACGGTGAAGCCTAACACATGATGCACGATGGAAGAGAGCTTTCATGTGATTTATTTAGCACATGTACATGATCGGTGTTCATTCTGAATGATTTTAACTGAAACCTTTCTCCTCAGATTCATCAGTCATGTTTCGCTCCCACTGCTAATCCTCACCCAACAAAACACGTCTGTGTTAAGTCACTCTTATTGTTATGAAGTGTGTTTAGGGATTTGATCAGAGTCTCTGTAGGTTCACCGGCTCTAAAGCATTAAGCAGGTTTTGTAATACAGTTCTCCAGTAATGTTTGTGTTTATGATTTTATGACCCCCCTCCCTCCCCAAGATAATCACGCTCTATATTCACTATACTTCTCTGTAAACATGATGTTCTTCATCTCATATCCGAAAAAATAGCTGTTTTAATTCTTCTTTTTTTTCCATATAATATTCGTGTCTCAGAAGTTTGGGAAATTATTTATTTCATCCTCAATTTTAAACTAAGTGCTAATATTTCACACAGCGTTTTTGTGTTTTTTATTGTGTCGTATAATCAGTTCTTGGTAAGTTTCTGAAATGTTCGGGGACGTCTTGAATTACTAATTAAGCCATTAAAGAAAATTTAAAGAAAAATTCTGTCCTGAGAGGATGAAACAATGCTCTAAGTTACTTCTATAGCTCTTATGGTGTTTCACTGGAGTCCCAGAAGCTTTCAGTGTAATATTGAAAATATTTTTTTTTTGCATTTTTTTGGAACAGTAAACAATATTGTTGCAGACATATTTATTTTATTTAATATATTAATTCATTTTGCACTGTTTTTCAATATCAGTAAACATTGATAATCTTTAGTTATGCTTAAAAATCTGTTTAAAAATGTTATTTATTCAAAGTAAAAAGCCTCAAATCTAAATTATGAATTGCACCCAATTCAACTTGCAAACGAGAGGTTCCGGAAGTCCTAATCTTTTTTATTATTATTATTATTATTATTATTATTTAGTAGAATACCCCGTTTTATTGTTGTACCAAAAAAAGCATTAAACATCTCTGGAGAACCTTTTTTTTCCTAAGTACCTGAACAATGCAAATGAAATATATTTTTAGTGTAGTTTAGTAGCCATTGGGACTAATGCATAAGAAATGAAATAATTACATTCACTATTGTCAAATTGTGTTCTAGTCAGTCCAGCGTACAATAACATTATTATAACAATATCATTTCTATTTAGAGGGCATTAAAACCCCAGTGGAAATTTGTGGTAAGTGCTGCAGCGCTGTTTGGAAAAGGCTTTTGAATCACATTTGGATCATATGGAGATTTTCTAGTTAACCTGCCAGATTTTCAAATCCCTTGGTTGTTGGTGTGCAGAGTGAAACAGCGTCTGTGTCTTCATCCTCATTCACATAAAGACCGCTGGAAGCATGGGGCACATCTGAGGGGGGTCCGACAGGGTTTTGGCCTGAGGTGAAACTCTCTCTCTCGCTGCTATGGGAGTGTAAGATATAGAGAACAGTACTGTGTGCTTTCCTCTGATATCTATATATTTATTTATATGGGAGGTGTGTGTGGTACAGCTGGATTGGTGCAGCCCGACTGGCTGAAATGCTCTCAGGTTTAATCACGATCAAAAGTATTTACGTTAACATGATTAGAATTAATGAATGGGTTAAAGACTCTGTCGCATTATTATGACCACTTACTACTTTTAGAGGCTCTGGCAGCTTTATGGTCTGTGGGGTGATTTTTGTGGCATTCGCTAAACCTAAACATCCACGTTCAAACTATTTCCTATTACACACCACCTAATACATGCTGATTTCTTCCCTTTGGGTCGGGTGAGATCTTCCAGCAACACAATGTGACGTGTCAAATGGCAAGAAAGACTTCCCAATACTACCACGATTCTCCTGTTTCCCAAACTTCAATCCTCATCCTATCAACCAGCTTGATAACAGTGATGACACAGTGATGACACTGATATAATTAAATAAAAATACAATTAGATATTGTAACTCATATATATTTATATATTATAATACATCGAGTCAATACAGAAACTGTTATGACATAAAAATGAGGTTTTAAGTTTTATACTTCACAGTTTCTCTCTTTCTATACGGGTGCTTTTAACTGTATGTCTGCACGTTGTATTTACTGTATAAAACATTACAAAGCTAATACTCATTAAAACAACCCATCGGAGGATGCAAAAGATGCAGAGCATGAATCAGCTTGCAGGTGGTCCATGAAACCAGCTTTTAGATAAACACTTAGTAAACCAAGGCCTTAGACACTCCTTCAGTGCTTAATGCTAAACAACTTTAGAAGCCTGCAGCTTTCTGCCAAGTCTCGGTCTGCAGGGAAAATGCACCTTTACCCAACAAATCAGATTTAAGTGGAGTTAGAAGTGACACTGTGTTAAATTAAACTTTGAGTACATTGTAAAGTAGTGCGTTTGCACTCCGTGTATTGATTCGTTACCTGTTTCATGTATTATCAGGATTACTGGCACTGCCCATGTCTTTTTCCTTCACTCGCTGGGCCTCGCTGGGTTGGATCGGTGGCGTAATAAAGCTCGGCCGGCAGTGTGGGAGTAATTAAGTGACGGATGCGCACAAGGAGCCTTCGCAAAGCTGCAGTAAATTGGCCATTCATTAGCAGGGCCACATGGACGGAGAATTCCAAATAGACAATAGAGCCAATAGTAATTCAATCCGAGCTTGTACTTACAGACAACAGTGGGATAATGAACTGTTGTATTAGGCGCACACAGAGGATCCAGATAGGATGGCATGAGAATAAGGTTTGGAGAGTGGGGGGGGGGGGTATGAGGACGACGGGGGGGGAGCATTAATGGTTCACCTACACACACACACACACATGCGGATGTCCCTATATTATCACTCAAGCTCTGAAAATATCCCTTTCAATGTCACTGAGACTGAATTGTAGTTCGACATGGAAAACCCTCAGGGGACGACATTAAAGGTGTAGTTCGTGGTGGTAGAATTCCACTTAGAGAAAAGAAAAACTCTGTATAAATAGGGAGGAGTTCAGAAATATGCTTGCAAGAGAGAGAAAGAGAGAGAGAGAGAGACAGAGTGTGTGTGTGTGTGTGTGCGAGTATAATTTATAGGTGTCTGAGGAATAGAATTTATCACAGGATCCGCTCTATGCTGCTCAATTGATATGTAGTTGATTTCAAACAACAGCCCTCGGGCAGCCACTGGGGACATTTTTAGATTTTACGCTTGAATATATCTGTTTAACTCTCCATTTACCAAAACAGACTTGTACACGGGGGTTCAGGATGGAAGGGGGTGGAAATCAGGACACAATCTTCACCACTGAATGCTTTGGAGAGCTGACTGATGGAGGCGAGGCGTATGTCTTTATGATATGGTCGTATATTGTCATGTGAAGCATGTATGTGCAGGAAAGGAGCGAGCAGTAAACAATCATAGAGCTGATGAGCCGAACCGGACAATAATGATGCAGATCGGCTCTCGTGTTATTAAATGATTGTCAGGTTTACATATTTATTAAGCTGCTTATTAAGCATAGTGAAGAAATTAACCAGATTTAATACTAGAAATCAGTAGATGATTGAATATTAACATACAGTCAAAGAAAATGATCTTAATACTTAATCTTGAACAAGGAAACGATCACTAAATAGTATAAAATTGGAAAATAAATGGCAAAGCTTTTTAAAAAAGCTTTTTAACATCACTTATATGTTAATAATATGCAAAATCATAAAAGTCTTTTACTGTAACAGCTGAATGATTTGTTCACATTATTATTATTGTTATTTTTTATTGTGGTAGAATGAATTATTACTTCTCATTTCTAAGCAAATGTAAATATTTAAAAATGCTTTAAATCATCATATTTTTTTATATACATTAGTTTTAAATTCATTCCGGCACTGGAGGCTGTTATAGCCTGAAAGTTAGAGAACTGGGCGTATGATCGAATGGTTGCTACTTCAATTCCCAGAGCTTACAGAGTCACAGGTAAAGTGCTCCTGTGCTCCCCAGGTGCCGGTGGCTAACCTAGGGCTGCCCACCACACTGAGTACACGTGCTCATTACTGCCCCCTAGTGTGTCTTAATCAGTTTGTGTAAACATACTGTAATCACTGTACAGATTGAGTTAAAAGGTAAATGAATAATTTAGCTGTGTTTAAAAATAAAATGAAATAAAATAAAATTCTATAATTGTAATTGAAAATCTATTTGACGTCCTGCAATAATCACCCCCCCCACCCATACAGACCCACACACACACACCCAGATAGATTCAACCAAACACTTACAGGTCCGGGTGCTCGCTTCAGATTGACAGCCGAACGACTCGAGCTGATCCACAAATAAATATATATTGTATTATTATCATACCGGATGAAGTGACCCCAGCGGTGGGTATCGATCGGCGGTGACCGCTCGTCGTCCCAGTGGCTTGTGACACTTCAGATCAGAGGGCACTGGTGGAAATCGGGTTGGTGACACCGGTGGCCTAAAAACCTCTCCAAGCGATTTTTGTTTAGAAGGCCGATGTGATTTTTATCTAGATTGATTGGGCTGTTGGCGGGGAGGACACACAGCCCTGCCTCAACCACAATGCATTTCATATGATGTAATGTGAAAGCTGCCAATAATGTTGATTCGGTCTGAAGTGGCTTTTTGGCAGTTAGGGCAGGAGGCTGAGGGTCGGTACGATCTATACGGCACTTAGGTTGAGTTATGATTGTTCCGTACATTGTTCAGATCATCTAATTGTCATTTGAAGGATTGTAATTGGTGTGATTTCATGCAATGAAATGCGATGTGCTTATCAGTTAGTAAAACTATTTAATTATTGTGTTAATATGACAATAAACGCATTTAGTTTATGAATTATTTGACTAATTTAAAGAAGCTAAATGATGATTTCTGAAGGATTTTAATGTTTCCGCCACTGAAACCCCCAAATTAATTGTGTCACTTTAAACATTTGCAACACACTTTGTGATTGATTATAGCCACGGCACCAGGGGGTTCGGTGCAACCTTCTGATCACAAGCCCAGTTCTCTAATTACCAGGACACGCCAAAGTTCAAAGTAATACATTTAGATGTATTATTCTACTTGTGACTTTCCCGTTCAGCATGTTAAACCGCTTTAAAACCAACGTTTCAATAAAAGGCTCTTGATCTGACCAAAGCAGTGACCACTGTGAAGAGGTTTCTAGAAATTAATCAAATCAGTGAAGCACTAATACGACTTAAGCACATCTCAGTATATAAATTCTATAATACGGAAAGCAATGAACATAAAATAAGCCATCATTCCATTTGAGTTATATATACAGTATCTACAGGTTAGCAAATGAAATCTCACCCTTAAACCATAAAGATTTAAATATTCTATATAAAGTGCTGGCTCTTATCTCTGAGTCGAACAGGACGTCATTTAGTAATCAAGTATTAAATGAGAACAGGATGATTTTGTTCCTTTTAATATTCATATTCTGCTATTATCCTCCAATGTCCAGTAAATGACAACATATTTTTCATTTCAGCTTTGTGTACATGAGAGCAAATTATATCGCATTATAAGTTTAATATTTTATTTTAGCCAAGTATTGTACAGTTAGTAAAACCTTTTCCGACCCTGTCTTCATTCACTGTCAATAATCTCTCTCTATTCGTTTATCGTGCATTTTCCCAGTTCCTGGGGTAGCATGTTAATGTTTGGAGCAGAGTTTTCCGTCCGGATGCCCTTCCTGACGACAACCACCAGTAAGTGTTGGGAACTTGTCAGACTACTGGACTACAGACCACATTTCCCATCGACCTAGTGCATGTTTTGGGACTGTGGGAGGAAACCGGAGTACCCGGAGGAAACCCACGCTGACACCGGGAGAACTCCACACAGAAAGTCCCCAGCCCCACTGGTCTCATATCCTGGTTCATTTTCCACATTACTGCTGCTTCATTAACACTGCGACAGTATAATGACAGGCCAGTTTGCCAGAATAAAAAGTCACCATCCCGAGCCTCATGCCAGTATGTGTGTGTGTGTGTGTGTGTGTGAGCCAGTCTGCCACATGGACACACATGTTGATACAGCTGCTGCAGCTCACCGTGTATCATTCCTTTAAAAAAAAAAAGACATTCCACTGCTGAGCCTTCAGAGACATTAGAAGATGGATTACAGTAACATGCTTGGACAAGTCCACCTAGTAAATTAGCCACCGTAGTTTAGCGCTCATAGGAAGAGGACCGCGACTTTGTACTTGAATCGAAATATGCAGATTACACAGTACATGCTAGAACAAAGCGCAGATGCTTTCAGGCTGTTAAAACATGTGAAGGTGCGCATTAGGAAGATTAAAGCCTCTCTTCTTTAGGTAAAAGGAAAACCACTGTTTAACTCTGTGACTGATATGAATGAGTCTTATGTCTCTCTGGCTTTGTTGTTGACTGCAGCACCTCCCTGTAGGAATGGCCTGTATTCCTTTAACAGATGCCTGAGATTCGGGGAGTTTCATTCGACCCGCTTGCTGTTCTGGCAGAACATTTGATGAGTAGGAGGCTAAATGCTTTAACGGTCTAGTATCTGGAAAGTTTGCTTCCTACACACCACAATGAACTCAAATCTGTGCACTTGCAATGTAAAACCGCTTAAAACCCACCCATCTTATAGGAAAAAATCCTAATTAAACAAAAATTGGAATGACTATGACCAGACTATGACTAGACGTGATGTATTTTTTTTTTTAGAATACCTTTTTACCAATTTGCTTTCACACACATGGGCATTGAACACAATTCATGCACTGAAACACACATTTACACACACAGCAGTGAGCACACACGTCTAGCAGTTAGGGAATCGGTGCCTTCCTTAAATGCCCTTCAGTCGTTACCGGTTGACTACCCAAATCAAACTAGCAACATTCTGACCACAGTTCTCAAACCATTAGGTCACTACGGCTGCCCCAAAATCTAGACTAGAGAAGAACAGTATATACTGTAGCATTTACACAAACACACACGCGCGCACACACAGATAAATTACTATAAATATGAACACCAAACAAATCGTGATCTTTCAAAACTCTAAATATCTTTCCTGACATCAGCCTCCCTATTTATCCAAGCCTGGGACCAGCACTACAATGCACAGATTTATGAATCATACTTTTATACGAAAATGGTTTCAAGAATTTTAGGCTGAATTTTCGACCCGAAACATTTTCACCTCACCAAATCCCTCTTTGGAAAAAGCTTAGACACCCCTGGACTAAAGCATCGGTTTTTGTGTTTGTAATCTCACCACAGTTGAGCTCAGCTGCAGTTAGGGTGGCCACAGATCGGCCCTGGAGACGGACGGGGTATTCGCAGGTGGCGGCTGCTTGGGCATTGCCAGACTCGGTGTATTCTTTTAGTAGGTCGGCCAGCCACAGAAGATCACAATCACAGTTCAGTGAATTTGAGTCCAGACGCCTGTAAGGAAACACAATCAGTCCCTTTTAAACTCAAGTGAACAAGGCTATCTGGTTTGGTCTGTACTAATAGCACAATTAAGATCCGTACACAGCGTACAGGATGTTTAAAGGTTAGTATAAATAGTTGAAACGTTACACATACAAAAAGCTATACAAGAACACCCCCTGAACCCATCTGTGAAAATTTACACTCACTTAAAAAAAACCCACACGAGAGGTCTGGCACTGAAAACATCTCTGCCCAGCATCATAAAAACACCTTAAGGCAGTATTTCCCTTGAAAATGCCCTTAACAATTCCTTAAAGATAATTATGCTGTAGAAAAGAACCCTTAAGAGTTATCCAAGGGAGCTTTAAGGGATTACTTAATGAGAATTCGATAGCTAAGGGAACATTTAAATGTTGCATAAAGTTCCTGAACACGCTATTCCCTTAATATTTAAGATACACAAGATATTTAAGGTACACAAAGCCTCCCCTCCCCTTAAACCCAAAGAGTTTATGATGACGCAGACAGACCGCCTTAAGTGAATTGAAGCATTTGAGAAATTTTCTGGAAATCACTTTATTTAATTTTATTCTATTATAAGTTTATGCCATTTTATACCACCTGACACTGGCTGGCAATTGAGATTCCAGTTCATCCCAAATAGGTACAGAACAGGCTAAACTAGTCACGCAATGACAACAGAATGATGGTGTTGTTACTCAATAATACTTAATACTGAACAATTGAGTAAATATGGGTCTGTAATGGTGTCTGTCTGTTGTACTATGTGAGGGCAGTGATAGTTTAGTGGTTAAGAGTTTAGAAGGGCACCAGTTCAAGCCCCAGTACAATCAAGGTGCCATTGCTGGGCCCTTAACCCTTAATTGTCTGGGTATTTAGCATGTTAGATATTTTTCTTAAGTCTCTGGATCGAGTCAAAAGTGACTTAGAGCCAAGTTTTGATCCGTGTGCAAATGCAGCGTCGCTTCTAAACGATGACATTATGGTGATTATATGACGTCACTCGTGTGTGAGCGGCTAGAATTGATTTTCACATATTATTCATAAACACTTACAGTCTCTTCATGGCCTGTAGATGTGAGAAAGTCCCCAATGTAAGCTGTGTTATTCGGTTGTTGTGCAAAAATCTGCAAATAAACAAAAAACACTCAACACTGGTACAGAAAGGTCTCAATGAAAGAAAACCCCAAATTATAAATTATAAAACGTACCACGTTTACATTATAGACTAGTTACATTATACATCTGAGCAATTATGTTTAATGTCCTTGGTCAAAAGCTCAACAGCAGCCATCTTATCAGTAGTGAGGTTTGAACCGGTGTCCTTTGGATTGCTAGTCCAGTTCCCTAACCATTAAACTACAGCTGTGATCTATCACAAGCCACAAAAGATTAGTATTTTATTTAAAGAGCAAGCATTTAGTTAAAACATTAATACTTTATTATTTTATATTCAGCAAGCAGTTACCTAAAGGCATTGAATGGTCATATACTCAAATGCACAAACCATCAGACCCTAAGCTCAGATAAATAAGGACAACGTACCATCTCAGCTATACATCCTTATTTAAAATGGAAAATGCATTCGATTCATTTCGTATGGAAACATGAGTTTAAACAGATTTAATACAAAGATTTGAGCCATTTTACAAACTGGCTACTGAGCAGAACAAACTCTGCACTGGTATCCAGGTCACGCACGTTAATGTAAATCCTTTATAACAACGCACATAATAACACCGACGTCAATTCGAATGTGCACGGAATGGTGAGGTGGTTTAGGCAAAAAAGGGAGTAAATTATAATCCCAGCCTAGATGACTACATGCTTCCCAGAAAACGAGCCCTCTGAGACGATCGTGATTTTTATACAGGAAATAACGAATGCTTTCCGAATGCAGACACTAGTAAACAAACTGTTGCCTTTAAAAAGAAAACATTTCAGGTCTTGCATCACCTACTATTCGACATTATCATCATGATAAACAAATGACGAGACTCACATGTGCAGAAGAGTTCTGCATTAAAAACTGACCTCGATTAAAACGCCTCCTGTTCCTGCGTGACTAAACTAGCCGAGATATGCCAACCAAGATTAAGCCAGATGTTCTGTTCTAGTAAACATCTGCTACCTAAGCCAAAAGAGAGAAGCAGCCATTCCAACCGTTTCTATTGTTTTGATGTCAATCACATCTCTTTCGTGCGCAATTAAAAATGACTATAACTATTTTCTTCACTATCTTGGGTCGCCAATAAAACACAATTTTTGGAAACTTTCCATCAGTGAAATCACTATGTATGAATTCTTTACTGCACGACTGGGCAATTCATGTTTAAAAAGGGGCTGCATGAAAGATCTGAACTGTGTTAGAAGTTAATTCTGCTCAGTATTAATTTTCTCCCCTTGAAAAAAAAGTGGTCGATTATATATTTTGATAAGCTGCTACTGGAAATAAGAAGACTAAGAATGTACATTTATGAACTGTGGTGGCCGTCAAAGAGCAAAATGATCCTCTAAAAATAAACGGTTCTAAATAATTACAATCACTGTTTCATTCATTGTAGTGTCATGTTTTTTATTTCTAAATAAAAGCGACACACTTGTATAGATGCACCGCATAAATACTTCTATCAATCTTTGTTTACATCTGGCATACCGGCTAAGGCAAATTTACAGGAAACACTCATTCCTCACAAACATTTAATTGCTATTAAATATGTCAGATCAAACACAGTTATGGACGATTTACCTTAGTTACACTTATCGTATCTTCAATTTTCCTTGTCTGCATGCTTTGGAATGATGGGAGGAAACCGAATTACTTGGAATAAACCCACACAGAGACAAGGAGAACATGGACAAGGACAAACTCCTCACAGAAAGCCACAGGAATCGAAACCCATTCACACTTAATATATACTAAGGAGATTTATCTTATAAGAACATAAAAAGATCAAAGTGTGTGGATTCACCACCCCAAACCACACACAGTTACTAAATAAAACACTAATTTTTCAAACCTCTTGTTTCCAGCGAATCCTTTTGTTTTTACCATGGCTTGTCATCGCCACAAAATAAAGCTTACATGTATAAAAAAGATGAAATAAAACACCATGTTGTTATGTATGCGAACACTTACATTGTAATCGACGTTACGTGGGTGTAGTTATTGTTTTTAGCACAGATTCGAGAACGTTTACAAAAGCTATTCCCAGATGTGTGATCACGGACGATGTTACGTCCCGCACTGAGCGATGATGGGAATCTGAGAGCAAATAAAAGCCTTCCAAGAGAAACTCGATACAATTTTTCTATCACTCTTCTAATATTGTCTGTTTCATAAAACATCCAGTTTGTTTGTTCGAAGATTGTAAGCATCATTCCTATCAGTAGCGTTATACGTATTAACACTACGATCAGAAAACAATCGGTCATTTTCCCATTTATAAATTATATATAATTTATTATTATATATAATAACATTTTTATTATTCCTGAGGTTCTCCTGAGAATGGCACAGAACCCATAACTGCTCTCCGGGCACCGTGGCTAAGGCTGCCCACCACACCGGACATGTGTGTTTACTTCTGTCCCCTAGTGTATTTGTGTATGCAGTGTTTCACAGCACGGATTGTGTTAAATGCGAAAGCTTCATTCCCAAATGTGTAAAAAGCCCAGTGTAAAGTATAAAGAATTCTAAATTCAGGCAGCAACTTCAACGTTTTTGCAATATTCATTACGCTTATTAATGTTAATGACTCTACATGGTAAGATTGACAGATTGACTTCGTGCAAAGACACCCCCCCCTTGAGTAATCTTTACGTCGAGTCTAATAATAAAAGGTATCCGGTTGAATACATTCTACCACAAATAATTCTGAGGAATTAAATCCATGAACCACTCACAGTCTTTCCAGCTTGGGTAAGTGAACGAAGGATTGGGGTTCTAAAGCATCGATGTTGTTGAAATGGAGATATCTGTAATTCAGAGTATAGTAGCACAAAAATCAACGTAAAGATTAGCAATCGACACACATTTCTGATGTAATTAGTGAGAGTTATATAGTCGTCTAGTCCTTTAGTTAGTACATTTAGTACATTCACACTTCTCTACCCTGAACGTCTGAAACATGGCAAACACAGCATGCACACACACAGGCAAAAACAACAAACACAGAACGAAAGAACATCATGTAGAAAGTAAACAAACTTTTGTAAAATATTAAAGCAATTTGTTTGGTCATAACATCATAATAATTAAGATTGTATTATAATTGGTGGTTTCGTCGGCACAGTGACTTAACGGTTACCACAGTCGCCTCACACCAAAAAGATCCCGGGTTCGATCCCTAGGTGGTGTGGTCCGAGTCCTTTTAAAGTAGTTTGCATGTTCTCCCCATGTCTGTGTGGGTTTACTCTGGGTGCTCTGGTTTGCTTAGCTTGTGAACTGTAACACTACTGTCTGTCATGAATGTAACCTAAAATGTAAAACATGACCGGGGGTTTAAAAACCTACATAATTTTAGTTCAATTAATTACAATAAATTCTCAGTGTCTATGTAAATAAGGGTATCTTGCAAAGACTAGTAACACTTTCGGGGGGTAAAATTCATGCCTGGAAACAGTCACTCATTACTAAAAGTTCATCATTATACAAAATAGATCATAGACATTCATGGAAAAATTTCCTCATTTCCATGTTTTTGGACTGTGGGAAGTTACCGGATCACCTGGAGTAAACCTACGTGGACAAGAAGAAGAAGATGAGATCACAAGCAGGACCTTCGTGCTGTGAGGTGACTCTGCTATTCATTAAGCTACCTTTCCATCCCGTTATGCAAAGAGAGAAAGGAATTGCAACCAAACACCATTTTGAGCAATTGAGGATCAAAGGTCTTACTCAGGGGTCTAACAACAATAGTGGTAGGGGGTAAAAGGGCTTAAATCAGCAACCTTCTGATCTCTAGTCCTGTACCTTAACCACTAAACATCAATGCACACGATGGTTATATTCATTCAAAACTATCAATTAAACAATTTTTATGCTTTAAACATTAGAAATATTTAAATGAAAAAATACAATAAATACGACAGATACATACATAAGACGACAAACTAAAAGTAGAAAATTATAATGATAGTACGGCATGCATTACAAACAGGAGATGATAGGAAGTGATGACCAAAATCACTCACAGTTGTTCTAGTGAAACCAGCCCCTTAAATGCTTGCTGGTCTATTGCCTGGATTTCATTCTTGTACAAATAGCTGGAAGGAGAAATAATCAGGTTATAATTATACAGGGAATCATCTGCATATAATATAATAAGATATAATTACATGTGTGAATACATTTCCAAATCCGATCTTTATTCATCATTGAATAGCATGATTATTTTGTGATTATAATTAGGACCAGCTTCGATACACTTTACCCACGATGAGATATGCTTCATGATATGATTAACCAAAATATTCAAATTCAAATTTTATTTGTCATTACACATATACAGATGAACAGTACAATGAAATGTTTCTCTTCGCATATCCCAACTTGTCTGAAAGTTGGGGTCAGAGCGCTATTACAGGGTCAGCCAATGTACAGCGCCCCTGGAGCGGACAGGGTTAAGGGTCTTGCTCAAGGACCCAGCAGTGTAGCGGAGTGTAGTAGAGCCTGGATTTGAACCCTCATTATTTAATTCTCATAAAATAAAATACTGGATTTGTATCCGTGTAAGCTTAATTTGGCAACATGATGAACATTGGCATCGTCCTCCGCTGTAAAATGAATATTGACGCGATTTGAATCGTGCCTCAAGTAAAACGATTTCTAACAAAAAAGAAAACCTAAATATGATGATTTTAATTATACACAGATACAACAGCATTTATACATGTTCACCTGGTTGGATTAACAATCGGAAATCAAAACCAGCATCACTGGTTAGATGTATTGTCGGAGACTGAGAGTGTTTACATTTTCCATCAAAAAGGAATGCGAGAAGGCAAAAATTGTGTGACTACACACATAACCGTGAAAGATAAGTCCTGTTACAACAGGGATGCATCGTGGGAAACAGGAACCGAATACTATCGTCGTCTCTAGGGAGTGTGTGTGTGGGTCGGGTCGGTCAGCTGTTCACTATTTGGTTTACTGATGTTAATGCTCTTAACCCTTGGCTGATGATTATTCTCACATATTGCATTACACACACCCAGAGTGGGTTCCTCACTCGAACTTCACACACATCTCAGATGTTCGATGTTGCTTTCGTGAGCTAATCCGCACGATCTCGGAACCCCTCGGCATAGTAGCTCTGAGAAACTGGAGGACTTCTCAACGATACACTGAGTATTTCATTCACTCTATTCGGCCGTTTCTGCAGACACTCCACACCCCTAAAGTCCACAGTTTGCTTTTAGCTGCAATATACTGTATACTGAGCACTGTATAGAATGGAGGGATGAATTATGGGTTGTTGTAAACATAAAAACGAAATCGAAGCGTGTGTGTGAATGTTTTGCAGTAAATACCACAAACTCAAATCCCACAGGAGATCTTAAAGTCTAAACGAACTCTTAGATTAGTCATTGTTGTATGAAAGGTTGAGATTGTTCTATTGTCCTGATATGGCTTCTTTACAAAACGAATAAAGGAGCCAGATGTTTATGGCTTAACATACTTTTTAACAAAAGTTTGTTTAAGAGTAGAAGTTACAGACCACAGTAAATTAAATCATATATAATCATCATATTGTGTCTGTATAGCAACATACAATCTTAAGCTATGCATCGAAATAAGAAAAATAACTGACAACAAAGCATTAACTGACAACCTTATTGTAACCCATTCAAAATCATTTTTTGCTCTCCAACATGACAAAAACAGATGACCTCAGATGCCAAACATATCATAAGGCAAAATATTTATATGCACTTTTAATATACACATATCTTCAAAAGATTCATTTGGTTTTGTTGCTTTGTCAGATCTCTGCCCATCGGCATTTTAATTTAAATGTCAACTAACCGCTCTGTCCTATTAAGGATCACGGTGTGACACACACTAGGCAAACACACTAAACACCTCACCAGGTCGCCAGTATGTTGCAGGGTACCAAGACTCTCAAACATACACAAGGTTTCATCGATTTTTTAATGATTTGTATTTCTTCATTATATTTATGTTGTTATACATTTGTGTGTTTCGATGATTACATGAATAAGCAAATGTAAATTAACTTAAACATCTTGTGTGTGTGCTGCATATGTTACAGTTTAACTGATACACAGAATACTAATTAATAGAATTCAAAAACTTTAACAGTCTAGAATACAGAAGACGACATTATAAAGAAACCATTTATATAGCTCTCAATTAAAAATGTACAATGTAATTAGTAAACATGCTGCTTTTACAAATATCTCTAAATGACTATGTGCACTAGCAGATGTTCATTAAAGAAGGAAGTGTACTAGACATTTCAATCCCGTCTGTCTTTACTAAATGGGTGGATAACAATGGTAGGAACTGTGGGAGGTTGTTGTTCGATCCTTGTCTCTATCCTGTGGAGCTTCCACAGTTCATAGCAACGATAATTTAAGAGCAACAACGTGCATCAGGTCTGTTCGCCATATTGGACCTTAAACACAAATTAGGGCTCAAAAGTGGCGTGTAGTTGAGAGAAAAAAGATCAAGACCTACTCACAGATATTTCAGGTTTTCCAGGTCCTGAAAAGCTCCCCTTGGTATTCTCTTGATGTGGTTGTTATTTAAAAGACTGTTAAAAAAACAACAAGATGAGGATCAGTTAATGGTTATATCATATAATGGATGCTTAACTCAAAGACAAACACATAACAGAAAGATTGTTTTTACTGGGTTTTCAAATTTAAAATTCACTCACTGCAAAAAAATACACGTTATAAATAAGCAGTGATGTTAATAAAAATATACAATACAAATATAAACCCAGTAAACATTTTAGAACACTTCGAACATATATTCTAAATAGATTATATATTGGCATTTAGAAAGTCACGGGGTCAAGTTCCATTTCTTCCAGGATGCTGCTGTTGGGCCCTTGAATGAAGATCTTAATTTGGCCCTCATTAGCTCAGAAAATAGAAATGTGCATCGATTATAGCAGGAGCCTCCTGTGTGGGCTCCAGCTGAGAGAGGCGATGCAGTGTTAAAGTAAACACAGTCAACAGCACACAAAGTTTATCACAGCATGAACACAAGATGCAGTCGAGTAGAACGGACGAGAACTTACAGTGTGTTGAGATTCCTCAGTCCTCTGAACGAGCCCGGCTGCAACTCCTTAATTTTATTAAACCTAAGATCTCTGTAAGAAAATCAGAATCGGAATCGTTTATTTCGCCAAGTATGTTACACACACAAGGAATTTGTCTTGGTGAGGAACACGTGTATGAAAATATAAAATATCATCATGACAAACACTCATAGATGTCATAAATTTGATAAATTAATAATGACACTTTCTGAACCTTTTAAACAAAAATAAATCATTAAATGAAACCTAATTATTTATGTGTTTTGGGCATTTTAAATGTCCTTTGATTGCTGCCCTAATAATACACCGACTTGGCAACCCTAACACATGAGAACAGTTTGGTTTGGAGCATTTTGGTGTACTTTAGGAATCGATATTTAATCCTCTTTAGTTGATGGTTAACAGTTCTACAACACTTACATTACATTTACAACGAACACATGGGGCAGGCGTGGCCTGGTGGCTTCGGATCGGAAGGTTGCCGTCTCGATTCCTAGAGTCTAAAGGTCATGAGTGAAATGACCTTGAGCAAGGTACCTAATCCCTAACTGCTTCCCGGTGCTATGGCCAGGACTAAGTTCACTAGTGTATATAGGTGTGTTTCACAACAGGAGGACAAATTCATCTGTGCAAATGTGTTATGATTACTTAATTAATCTAATGCGTTTCAGATTCAAAGGCAGACACACAACCTTTATTATTAAGCGATCGTATGTTCGTCACTAAAACATCCGACTATCCAGTAAATCTTTTAGTCAGATTTCAGCATTGCCCTCATAGGACAGAGAGCAGATCAATGAAATGTTGGAATTTCTCCCATGACCAGGCAAAGTCGCTTCTTGGCCATAAGTTTGGAACTTCCGGACAATATTCCCAATGACGCCTTTAGGGATGTTCAAGGTCTTGCACTCATTTCCCGTTTGCTACAAAAACCATCTTCTAGTAGCTCAAAATATTAAATCATGCTTGCAAAACACACCAGAGTCGTTCTCAGTTTAATCATGTTGTGAACCAACCTTAGATCAGAATTAAGAGTGACTTAAGTAAAGCAAAGTATCTAATTATTAGGGCTGTCCACGACCAAGGATTTTGTTGGTCTACCAGTGGTCGTCATTTACACCAACTAATCGACTAATAGTCGACTAAAAATACCATTTTGACCGGGATACATATTTGTGAAGTTTTACCTTTAATGC
>JAOUQU010000006.1:178393-189237 GCA_028566735.1 Ammoglanis amapaensis
TATAAGTCATTAATAAACAATTAATCACGTCTTCTAACTGTTATTCTGCAATTATTATTCAATTATTTTGAGTAGATATAACAGTTAAGTTTAATGTTTGTGTTTGTTTGTTGTTTGTTTATTAAGATTTGTTTATCGTCATTTGTTCTTTCATGACTTCTTACACACAGTCACGGACATTCTTGTATCACCATATTACCAATTTTTAAACCAACTGTATGCTTTTGGACTGTGGGAGGAAACCGGAGCCTCCGGTGAAAACCCATGCAGAAACGGGGAGAACATGCAACTTTACACAGAACCCGGATTCCAAACTCCGACGAACGTTTTTGCAATAGTTAAACAAACATAGGGGACCCCCCCCCCCCACACACACACACACACTGCAGTGGCCCAGGGCGAGGCTCGCGCACTCTTCAGTCTCTCTTTAGCACCGAGTGTGACGTCATTGGCTCTTTAGGGCGCGCGCTCTCGGGCTGAAGTTCGGACTCGGATGAAGCGCGCGTGCGCTCACGTGTGTTATTATAGACTGAAGCAAGCGTGCCTCGCGCACTTCTTCGCTCCTGTAGTCACGCGCCGAAACCGCAGCTTCACCGCGCGCTGGAATTCTTATATTTTTAATTTTAGAATTTATTTCTTTCTTATTCGTATATTTGGACACGCGGGACTGAACCGGCACGAATATAACAAAACGCTCCAGGTAAAGAAAAAACACACCGTTCTGCTCATCTCATGCGGTCCAATCTGACTTTTATTATATATTTTATTTTATTATATTTAAACCCAATCAGATTTAATGTGGGACTTTTAATTTACAGCTCGAGTTTTTATAATTAAAATTGCGGTAAATAGTTTTTGTCGTGTGTACTGTGTTATAAATGCGATTTGTAATTGTTTGGTACAATAACAACAACAACAAAATTATATAGTAATAATAATAATAATAATTATTATTATTATTGTTATTTATTAAAATTATAATACTTATACTTTGTGTAGCTATATACTGCATTTAACAATAAAAATTAACGAACAATTCACGAATAATGCACTTTGTCTGTTGTGTTTTGGAAATAAAAATAAAACCTCGGTGCTGTTTTTTTTAGGCACAATTTTCACGCATTTTCACGCATTAAGAATGACGCGAATTTCCCGATTAACGCAATTTCTGTGCAATTTAATAATTGTTTGTAATATTCGCGGTGTGAAAGCAGTTGGTAGATTAATAAAATAATAACAAAAATGTTTTAGCAGAATAAAAAAAATACGATTTACTTTTTTTTTTAGTTTGTTCGTCTTTAAATTTATCTATAAAAACATTTAGCAATATAATAACCAGGTCTCCTAATATCCTCATGCAACTGATCATATTAATTACTTTCTTTTTATTGCAAACTTCTAATTTGATCTCTTTTCTCCCTGCAGTTAGAACCAAGGAAGTTGAAAAAAAAGGTCTGCAGAGGATGGAGAAGAATCTTCTTCCTGGACCTAACGAAATCATAATGGCCAGTCCTCCCAGTTCATACCAGCAAGAAGCTTTGACCCCACCGAGATCTAATCACCCATCATCCCTCAAACCTAACCAGGTGGGGCAGGTCATCCTGTACGGAGTTCCCATCGTCTCCTTGGTTATTGACAATCAGGAGCGTCTGTGCCTGGCACAGATCTCCAACACATTACTGAAGAACTACAGCTACAATGAGATTCACAACCGCCGTGTGGCCCTGGGCATCACATGTGTGCAGTGCACTCCCGTGCAACTGGAGATTCTGAGGCGGGCGGGTGCGATGCCCATCTCTTCCCGCCGCTGTGGCATGATCACAAAGCGTGAGGCCGAGCGACTCTGCAAGTCCTTTCTGGGAGAAAACTCACCGCCCAAGCTGCCTGATAATTTTGCATTTGATGTGTCTCATGAGTGTGCTTGGGGCTGCCGTGGCAACTTCATTCCCGCCCGCTACAACAGCTCCAGGGCCAAGTGCATCAAGTGTTCCTACTGCAACATGTACTTCTCACCCAACAAATTCATCTTCCATTCCCATCGCATGCCCGAGGCCAAGTACACCCAGCCCGACGCTGCCAACTTTAACTCCTGGCGCAGACACCTCAAGCTGTCAGACAAGACACCACAAGACGATTTAATGTTTGCTTGGGAGGATGTAAAAGCCATGTTCAATGGTGGGAGCCGCAAGCGGGCGCTACCTTCTACCCACTGCCCGAGAATGGACTCGGTAAAGGCTGTTAGTTCTGTGCTGCCCCACATGATGTCTTCTGATCTGGGCCAGAAAAGAGGTCGATATGACGATGATGAGGATTTAGATGCCAGCAGCCTTTCACCCCACAAGAACCCACGTAATTACCCAGTCATTCCTGTGCCCAGTAAAGGCTTTGGTATGCTTCAAAAATTCCCACCCACCTCACTTTTCCCAAGCCCTTATACTTTTCCAGCCTTTGGCTTGTGCCAGCAGAAAAAAGATGACAACGAGGTAGCAAGCGGGCAGAAAAATGGAGGCCTGTCGGGTTTGCTCTGGCCGGGTCGTAAGGACACTTTTTACCCACCGTTTTGCATGTTCTGGCCGCCGAGAGCTACAGGGGGCATCCCGATGCCTACATACCTTCAGCCGCAACCTAACGCCCTGTCTACTCTTACAGAAGCACCTTCTCTCCGCCAGGCTTTTCTAGACCTGACTGAACAAGGTGATGCCAGCACTGGAGCAGTGACGGGAACTGGTACTGGCATTGCTGGCAACCCTAGATCAGGACTGTTTGAAAGTGAGTGCCCGACAAGCATGGCACCTGACCTGCGACCCACACAAGAAGGCTGGCTTAAACTTTTGGATGCTTCATCTCTTCAAGCCCGCAAGGCCAGCTACCACTCCGCCTTTCGGCCTGTAGTAAAGGACACTGAGAGTATCGCCAAATTACATGGCAACCTGGAGGACTTTGGCGCTGAAAGACATTTATCGCCGGGTACCAGTTGCAGTTACCAGAGCGAGAGTGCAGAGAGCGAGGAGGAGCAGGAAGTGGATGTCGAAACCAAACAGGACGAAGAACAGGAAGACTTCAGCAGCCGTGCACCATCGCAACTATGCGGCCTTCATGTGACACGACTTACCGAGGGTGGCACGGCCGATCGGGAAAAAGACTTGCCCTCTTTTCCCATCATCCCCACTGAAGTCTCGACAGAGGAAAAATCCAGCCCGGCTGTCAGCTCGCCGACATCTCAGAAAGTCCCCAGCCCCATCCACACTCCAGCGGAGGACGCTGCCGCTTACAAAAATGTAAATATTCCCTGCAGGCACTTAAACTAATTATTATTTAAATGCAGGCCACAGACTGGCGGGATCTGTACGCATAACAAGATTGATAGCCGAGCGCTCCCTGCAGAAATAAAATATTCAGAGCGCTTTGATCCCTCCTAATAAGCCCAGTCATGTTTTGTTTAATGGCGACATTACGTTCACTCTCCTTTTGTCACGCTCGCCTATTAGCCCATTTAGTCTTTAACCTGCCGACACTACATTAACTGAGGCAGCTTTAGGAGTGGAGGGAGAGAGCGGGGGGACGGAGGGGCGGCTGAACGGTCCTGTAGCGATTAGATTCAACACAAACACAGCTTACACAGATCAGTTAACATCTCAGTTGTTAATCAGTCTGGCCTGTGGGACAAAACCATGCATGTGACAAACACGATCATCCTCAAATACTATCGATTCAGTGCTTCCGCCTGGCCGAGAGATTTCTTTAGTAAGCAAGATTTGGCTTTCTGACATAAACCAGAGCTAATCAAGGTACAAGGCTGATTGATATCTGTGCTGCTTTATTTTTCAGTCACACAAGAACAGAGATGAAGGGCTGCCAGCATATGCCACGAAAGACAAAATGCGACCAGGTGAGTAAATCCGAACATGCAAGAATATTTGAATGCTTACATTTTGGAATTAGTTGTTAGGTGTGTGTGTGTGTGTGTGTGTGTGTGTGTGTGTGTGTGTGTGTGTGTGTGTGTGTGTGTGTGTGTGTCGTGTGTGAGTCAATAAAGAAATGAGTTTGTGAGTTTTAATTCACGTGTCAATTTAATTGTATTCATATGTTCACACTAGACATGGTTATGATGGGCGATCATGACCAGGATCGTGTTTATTAAAAATGAATCTATGGGGACTACAGAAGTGCAGTAAATAATATTAGTGATGCACGATTCCCGAGAAATATATTTGATTTCCATATAAAGTTTCTACTTTTATAGTTTTCAATTGACTTAAAAGTCATCATTGGTTCTCTTCTGTCTTTGAATTTGGCATGTTCTTTTTGTACGTATTCCTTCGGGTACTTATTTTTAACCCCCGCCTCCAAAGAGAGGATAACAATTAGATATATGACTACAGGTTGCTCTTAGAATTAATCATCAGAAAGTAAATGTGTGAGTGTTGCATGATGTTCCTTCATCAAAAGGAAGCATCATCAAAAGATCAACATCATAATTATATTTATCCGATATGAAACTTTGCTTACTGTCTGATTAAAGTTTAACATGCTCCCCGTGTGTCTGTAATGGCTTTATACGGATGCTGTGATTTATTTACTCCAAGTAAAGCAGGTGCCTGAGATTTCGTACCTGATCCTGATTCCTTAACTTTAACGGAGCCTAGAGCATTGTCATAATAAATGTTATATTGTTTATATAATGATGTATTGTTAAATACGTTAATAAAAAATGTTTTACTTCAGAAATGGGAGAGGAAAATAGCGAGTGCATCCATCGTCCATGCTGTTCAGATGTATGTGTGGTGTGCATGACTGGTGTGATCAATTATAGACAATTATTGACATAAAAACTTTAAATTCATTAAACTTACAACCTATTTTTGTAAGCTGAGATGGTTTTACTCATTTACATCATTTGTCAAATGTTCCTAGTGAATGTAAGAGTGTCTGAAACTAAGTAACCGACCCAGGACAGTATGAACGGGTTAATTAAAATCAAATTAGAGATAAAAAGTAATTTCCATATCCTGAAACATTGTGCGAGGGGCAAGAAATACACTATACGTTCATGACATCAAAAACACAACAACACATACAGATCATTATGATTTGCTGATCCATTTACTAATGTGTTTTTGATACGCGAAGGACGATTTGCCAAGCTGTGTCTTGAAATTAAATGAATTCAAATACTGTAAGATCACATCACACGCCTGTTTCTGTAGTCATGATATTTCACTTGTCTTTCAGCAGAAGAAAACAAAGAACAGGGCAATTTTTTCATCCCAGAGACAGAAACATCGGCACCAGATTACTGGCGAGAGAACACAGGTAATCTACTTTCATTACCACCATTAAACTGAAACAATCAACATTCCTTGAAAAGCTAGAAAATCCATGGCGCATTAGTACAGCATGACTGTCCCTGTAACGACAGTAAGATTAGACGGAATAACTATAAAAAAATGAAAATATACTCGACTCCACCTTTACTTCTAAACTGGAGCAGATCTCTGCACAATGTCATTGGGAAAATGTGTTCAGTGGGGAGCCATAACAGTTCAAGAAGACAATCAGCTCGACACAGGAAGGTGACAATCACCATTCGAACAATATCCAACCGATATAATTGCCTTTTGCTGTGCAAAATCTTCCATTACAAAGATCATAGTGCTTTGCTTTTTTATCTGTCAGGGAGACATTAAAAAGTGTTTTATGACATCTGTGCCGACATTTATATTATGGAGCCGATAATGATCTTCTCACATAATGTATAATATGTTTGGGGAAAAAAAATTACATGAAACAAATTAAATGAAACCACCTTTGCCTGATTGCTAAATGTCTCCAAGGGGCTAGCGGGGGACGTGATTAGAAGTTCTGATTTTCTGAGACTAAAGGCAGTGTCTTATGGAGAGCTATGTTTCTTGGGAGGGGAAAAAAATAATCTAATTTTCCATTTATGTAATGCAAACTGCCTTGGCTTTGACTATTCACGGTTAATTGACTGTCAAACGAGGTTGTTATCCTCAGGCAGTGTCTGAAAATTTGCTTGTCAAATGAGACAGAGAGCCAAAGAGAGCGAGAACAAGCCTGCTTTTCAAATGAGGAAGGCATTGCCAGGCTTAAGGAGGCAAGACAAGAAACAGAGATGAAGCGAGAGGGGGGGATTATATACAGAAATGGGCTGGATTGCTTCATTTAAGGCATTACTGCAACACGGAACACAAAAACAGACGGCGGCCTATTGGCAATATATTGTGTAGGTGCAATATTCTTAATACGGCAATTCCTGAGGACACGTGGGGTCTAATCATTTGATATTTCAGCACAATAGCAAAACGAATACCATCGACCATTTGATTCTTAGAATAGCTTCTGTTTTTAACAGAAATTGCAGTCATTTCGCGGCTATTGTGCACCGACAGACTAATGCTAGTGCAGATTTGTAAGCTGGTAAATATAACCCTATTACTGAGATTATATGATCAGTTTTAAATGGGCCTGCAGTTATACAGATGTAAGATACATTTACATTTTTCATGTTTTTATCCACTGTGACTTACAATTGTAGCTGCTCAGGAGCCCAACAGATACAGTGGTCGGGGTTGATTAATGGTTCAGTGTTTTAGCTGTTAGATACTCGAAATATGGAAATTAACACAATTATTATGTTTTGTTTATTTGTTTATAGTTTATACTCTTGATGTTTTAGGGTCATTATTGTTATCAATACAATACACATTGTTCCATTAAAGTACACAAATTCATAATAGTGAATAGTTCATACGATAATAGTATCAAGTTCATATGAATGTATACCAATAACAACCATAAATTAAATAGATCTTATAACGAAAATAAATCTCATTTGAAACTATTAAATTAGGCACAAAAGTGTAAACAGTTTAAACAGTGTTTTGTCGCCACCTAACGGCCATGTTCGGAATCGCAATTGCTATTTGAACGTTTTTGCATGTTCTGTAATAAAAGCTGGACTGATAATTCATGCTTGTTAAAATATTTGTACAATAAATTGATCTTTTTTTTCTTGCTCACTTTTCTCTATTTGACCAGCATCTGACCAAAATCAAGACTCGCATTCACCAGCTTCGCTCAAGAAGGACGTAGAAAACATGGAGAAAGGTAATAAAATCATATAAACACAATTTAAATAATACCATAAATTATTATTATTATGTACAATTATTATTAATATTATTTTAGGCTACATAGGCTACTATTGTTGTAATCTTTCTAAATATTCAATAGTCGCTGCTGTGGGTTCAGTCTTCACTGCTGTCGTTTAACGTAGTTTCTAGACAAACATTATCTTTCCACATTATCTTATTTATTTTACAAGACATTCTGGATAAAAGCATAACTTTATTACAAATAACATTATTTTTTACTTTTTGAAGAAAGATTGATATCGTTTTCCACCATATTGGTGATATTTAGGCCTGCAGTATCGGCTAGTAAAGTCTTATTATGTCATAATTGCAGTTTCTATGACAACACTAAGTGCAGTTTGCTGAATTTTATTACACATTTATTACACAACAACATATTTTTTATCGTATTGAAAGCTTAAGCCTGTCTAAAGTTTAGATTAATGACTTTACAGAAGACTTTTACCTTTACCAGTACTTGCAAAACATTACTTTGTCTATGTTTAGCCTTTCAAGTTTAGTTTTAATGATGTGTTTTTCTTTTAGAGGAACTTCAGAAAGTTCTCCTTGAGCAGATCGATTTACGGCGACGACTGGAGCAGGAGTTTCATGTTTTTAAAGGCAGCTCGCCGTTCCCCGTTTTCCGTAAGTGATTTTGCACAGTCGTTCATCACCGGAACGACTTTTTTGTGCTCGTATGTAATAGACTAAATAGCTTAAATGGTGCTTGAGATAAAAAAAAAAGGAATACTATTTTCTTAACGCAAAACCGATCAACACAAAATGTTCTATCAGGGAAATAAGTCGCATTTTATATCCTGTATGAATTCAGATAACTTTCAAGACCAGATGAAACGAGAACTGGCCTACAGAGAGGAAATGGTGCAGCAGCTACAGATGGTAAGAGATCTGATCTAATGACATTAGTGCAAAAATAAAATTACACAAAGAATAAATGTGAATAGCAATTGCTGTGATGAAAACTGACCTGTTGGGTTCATTATTTTTTAGATTCCCTATGCAAACATCATCAGAAAGGAAAAAGTTGTTACACACCTAAACAAAAGCTAAATGGTAAGTAACACTATTTAAAACCAAGTATTTAATAGTGAATTTAATAGTGCTGTGCGATTTAAAGTGTTTATGATGCTCTCACCAACATATAGTGCCTCACTTTAAATGCTCATTTGATTTGTGATGAAAAGCTTTAAAGACATTTTTGTGCCTGTCTGGTTTACATCCAGTTAGTCTGGTTTCAGGTCATTATGACAAAATTTAAATGATAACAAACAGCGCTGTTAAAGATTCATATAGTTTACAAACTTAATAATCCTTGTTAATATCTTATTGTTAGAATGTAACTGAAATAACACATTTTTAAAAATCTTTTCAGGTCGGTTCCTGCAATATTTCATATGGAAACCTTTCCGGCTACTCTCGGTCGTTGGATTGCTTTACCTCGGTCATGTACGATGAATTAAATTGTGTAAATCCTCATCGGACAGATAATCAGAGGACACACGAGTGTTGTCATTATCAGTGGATCATCGAGGACCAACAAATTTCTCTAATTGAGTGGATTTGAGTAGCATCAGTGCTACATGAAGCGTCTTTTCACGGTCACTTTCTGTACAGTGATTATTTTGTTGCATTCATTCAAGTATTTATGTATTTATATTCATGTATTTATTTATTTATGTCCTA
Source organism: Ammoglanis amapaensis (assembly GCA_028566735.1). NCBI lineage: Eukaryota > Metazoa > Chordata > Actinopteri > Siluriformes > Trichomycteridae > Ammoglanis > Ammoglanis amapaensis. The sequence continues at coordinate 187,252 of JAOUQU010000006.1, forward strand.
ATTTATTGTTTATTTTGTAAATTAAAAAAAACCCTGAAGTGTATAAATATACTGGCTATAAAATGTCCTTACTGTACATGTAAAAAAATAATAAAATAATAAACACTGGGTTAATCACTTTCCTTTTGCTCTGTGCTAGAAATTTTATTTCAGAGCAGTTGGATGAGCGGACACATTTCTTGCTAATGTTTAAATACAACATTGACAAACATGGAAATTAAGAAGGTGAATGTTGTTAATGCAAATGTATTTAAATATGTGGATAATAAAACTCTATAACACGAATGATCCGTTTTAGTAGATCTTGATTTACACTTTTGCACACTTTGTTCAGCAGTGGTTAAAACATCACGATGGCAAAGCCGGTCTTAGTTCTGGCATTAATAGTGTTGGTGCCTGTTTTGTTTAGTTTGTTTTCTATTACACGAGTGTTACATTTTGCATTTGGGAATATATTGTGTTTATTTTTTTGGAACCGATTGCAACCAGGACAAATTAAATGCAGAAGATTAAATCAATGAATACATTAGGATTGAATAGACCGTACATTAAATAGATCTTAAAACGTTGTAAATACATTTTAATAGATTCATTTAGAAAACATAGGTTGCAGATAGTCACGCAAGACTTGCTCGGATGTCTTTCACATAATAGTACAATAAATATCTTTATTGTTTTCAAATGACAAAACAAACAGAACACACAGATGTGAATGCTGCTGGGTAAGTTATGACTACAGTAGGTGAACCGTTTGGTGCACGTGTGTACTCTATTGTGATTAGTTTATTTACGTTGAAGCAGTTGTAAGATGTAGTCGACAGCCTCTGGAAAGCTCTCACAGGTCAGGTGAGGAGGAGGATTTATTTTGCCTTCATCGCCGGCTCTGTATTTACCTGATGACGGAAAAACAATATGAAAAGAATGTTGCCCACGGAACCATAAAACCACCGTAAATTCAAGTGAAATAAATAAAGTTTAAATGACCAGTTTTAACTAGTATTCCCAGCATCCCTGTGTTCTGAGCTCCACCAACATCGTCTCTGGCGTCCTGTCGGTACAAATGCATTTAAGCACATTGACCTTGTCCCCAACCACCGGGTCACCGGGTCACACACCGGGCCGCACTGGGAAAAGGAATAACTAGAGATTACATTACAACTAGTTTTTATAAATACTATTTAGAGTATTATGGTGGTTATATCAGTCACATCACAACAATACAGGCCTTCCGGTGTGGACTTTGCATATTTATGTCTGTAACGGTTTACTTCTGGTACTCCAGTTGCTCTTTTGTGTGTGTGTGTGTACTCTGAAACATACTAGTGTCCTGTTCAGGTGTTTAGTGTATTCACACATTACCCCTAAATAGTCATAATTCCCTATGTAGTGCTTATAAGAAACAGAGTCCGTCTACTTATTCACGCATCTTACGTGATGACGTAGTAAGCAACGTGTCGACGTCACTGCGCCAGCAGAGAAGTGCCAACATGGCGTTTACTCTGTACGCCCTGATACAAACCGCTGTTTTATTAACGAATGCGGTCGCTGTGCTGCACGAAGAACGATTTCTGAGTAAATGTAAGTCGTTATAAGTGTTTTATTACACGCGGTTATACGGTTATACGCTTTAAGTCATCTATGTGTTGTTTTGTTTGTAATTGTGTCCCGGGATAACTAACACACTCACACACACACTAACACACACACTAACACACTCACACACTCACACCAACACACACTCACACACTAACACACTCACACACCAACACACTCACACACTAACACTAACACACCAACACACTAACACTCACACCAACACACTCACACCAACACACTCACACACCAACACACTAACACACACACACACTAACACACTCACACCAACACACTCACACACCAACACACTAACTAACACACCAACACACTAACTAACACACTCACACCAACACACTAACACACACACCAACACACTCACACTACCACACT
>JAOUQU010000006.1:203094-213720 GCA_028566735.1 Ammoglanis amapaensis
ATACAGTATATACAATATGTTTTAACCCCAAACACAGCATTCAGAAGTCCCTTGAGGTCCCTGGATAATAAAAAAGAGCTTTTAAATTCTTTCGTTAAACAAACAGACTTTTGGTCTCGTGCTTAAAATCGTGTAAAATCGTCCTTGCCGCCGTTTCGGATCGTTTCTGGCCTCCAGCGCCCGGTTCCCACGTTAAGGTAGGACGGCGGGTTCTGTTTCTACAGGGGTCTACATTTCAGCTGCGCCTCACATGTGCAAACACTCACTGTATCATTCTGAGAGGGCTTCAGGAGATGAAAGAGTCCCAACGCGGTTTAGGAAACCATCCATTCTGCCGAGGAATGGCGAAATGAGTCTGGCATCACTGACGGATGAAACGCCAGAGCAGAGCCGCTCGTCTGTGTTCACATTACCAGCCCAAAATATGTGACGGAGAACATTTCACAGACCCCCGACCATCTGATGGACTCGGTCCAGCCGGCGTGCAGAACTCGCGCTGGTGTGCGGCACACATTTAAACATTTGGACTCTTTGGACTCTCACTTTGTGTGGTTCTTGGGTTTGGTTCGGACTTGTGATCAGAAGGTTGCCGGTTCGATTCCGAGTCGACAGGTCACGACCGGAAGGGCCTTCGAACGAAGCAGATGAACCTTAACTGCCCACTGGGCATTGTGTCTAGGGCTGGGGCTTACCCTTAACTCCTAAATCATACATGTCGTCTTCACTACTGCCCCTTTGTGTGTTGATGCGTGTGTACTTGTGTCTTACAATTACTTCAATTTCAATTACTGAGTTTGTAATAGAAAATAAAGGCTGCAATGAAAAGGGTTGCCAGATTGCAATGGAAACAAACTTGAAAAAACGTGTATTGAGAAATGAACTTAAGACGATAATGTACCGCTTTTTTTCATATTCTTTAGAGAGATTATACACAACGCAAAGTATTCATGTAAATATCGTTTCCAAGGGTTCGGTTGTGTTTGTATTTACTTTCCGTTAAAGGCACGAGTGAAGGAGGTCTTTGTTGTAAGATATCGAACGACGGATGCTTTTCAATTGAAGAATACTTTTAACTACTATCGTCGGCATGGCTACAGTGCTCCGTGTCGACCGGTCTGCGTCGCTGCGCCTTGCGGGCTGCGTTGTCGCGACACGCGTGGTTAAAGAATCATGAAGGTGCCTCGGATCCCCTCGACGGCTCGTTTCACTCGGGCTGACTGTCAAAAATGATAAATAATGACTTTTTTCTGGATTTGGTTTATTAATTTTTACAAGCGAGTAAAATCATCATGTGTGCCAATTTACATCGACTTACCGATGTGTGAAATTCACAGACGCCGGGATTCCTCCTCCTCTTCCTCTTCCTCCTCTTCTTTTTTTTGGAGGTAGAAGGACCAAATGAATGGCAAGTATTAGCTTCTTTTTTTCCTCCCGAGTAGAAAGGAAGAAGCGGGTGATAGATTGAGAACGGCGGGTGAGGTGAAAAGGTTCGAGACGGCTGTGAAATGGCCGCATGTGTTTCACACTTTGTGGTTTTTTTTAGTCCAATAAAAGCAGCGGGCCACGGGACGGACGGAAGCCAGCGGACGGGAGGAGGGGCGGAAAACGAACCTCGCCGGACATTTTTTTACTTTCACCTTCATTCATTTACAGAAACGCCGCTTTTAAACCTCAATTCTTAACCAGCCGCGGCGCTGCCGCTCGCCTAAACAAAAATAAACACCCGACTCGGCCCGGCTGAGCCCGTGTGGGATTGTGGGTGTAACGAAACGAAACTCGTGACCTAAAGAGGATTCGGCTTCTTAGATCAGCTCCCAAAATACATTACAGGTGATCATAACTCATTATAAGCATCAGTGTCTCTGTAGCTGGGGGCTTTTCTTTCTCTACAGACACATTAATGTAACGCTGAGGAAGTAAGTAAATATGAAGTACAAAAGTAAATAGAAGTTAGTAAATAAGTACACAAGTAAGTAAATAAGTACATAAGTAAGTAAAAAAATAAATACATAAGTAAATTAATAAGTATATAAGCAAGTAAATAAGTACATACAAAAGTCACAACAAGTTTGTAAATAAGTACACAAGTAAGTAAACAAGTAAATAAATAAGTACATAAGTAAACAAATTAGTACATAAGCAAGTAAATAAGAACATACAAAAGTAAATAAGCATGTAAGCAAGTAAATAAATAAGAACACAAGTAAGTAAATAAGCACATAGATAAGTAGATAAGTAAGTAAATAGGTATGTAAGCAAGTAAATAAGTACATAACAAAGTAAAAAGAAGTACATAAGTATGTAGATATGTAAGTACAAAATTATGTACACAAAAAGTAAATAAGTACACAAGTAAGGAGAGTACACAAGTAACTATGTAAGTACCTGAGTAAGTAAATAAGTAAGTAAATGAGTACATAAGTAGGTAGATAAGCAAGTAAATAGGTAAGTACAGTACATAAGTAAATTATAAATAATAAATAAAATTGATGTCCTCATTTTATTGGCACTTCAGTAAATAAAAAGATTTTTTTAATGTAAGCAAAGATCTTTTTTTTCTAAAAGTACTTTAAACTGGTCAAATTTATCATCATTAATCATAAAAAAGTAAGTGATCAGTGCTGATTAAAAGTCGCTACGTGTTGTTGTTGTTGTTGTTGTTGTTGTTGTTGTGCAGGGTGTATGTAGAGGCACGAGATTAAATTTCAGCACATTACAGAAGAGATCTGGATCATGTGAGTGTGTTACATGGACAGCAGAAGCCTTTTACAGTCCAGGTTTCATGTTTCGGTTCTCGTCGTCCTCGCTGATGATCACGGGGAGATGTTCCTCCTCATCACTGTCCTGGTGAAGAGGCAGAATTCATGTGGCAACAAGAAAACCCTTCTGCTCGGTCTTTCGGTGATTCAGAGTTTCGTTTGTTTTGTTTGTTTGTTTAGGGGATGCTAACGCTAATGCTCGTGTCCCAGTGGCCTCTGCTAGTGTTCCCCCCTCGCCTCATTTATCGATCTTGTACCGAATGCAGCACTGTGGCTCCGGGGTGTGTTCCTTTTGCCCTTCCATTCTCTCTATATCACAGACACACACACACACACACACACACACAGCAAATGTCGTTGTCTATCTCGACAATGACGTCTATCACGTCGTTGTCTATCTCGAGATGTTCTGCATGTCGTTATCCGGATGCAAGCGAGAGTCCATAATCCATGAATTATGGGCATTATAGGAATCACGGCCATGCCGCTCGAGTGCACGGGTACGAATGATCATACGAGAGGAACGAGAGGAAAACGAAGTGCGTTTGCTCGTATGGCGTTATTACACATGAAAGGCAAATAGAGACCTGATCACTACGATCTTGTCCACCATCAGCATCAATAACAACACGCGGTAATGGAGCATCATTAAGTGCTCGTTCTATTTCCCACCGAAATCTGAGGACATCATCTTTGATGTACTTCAGCCAGAACCGAATCCTTTTCTCCTGATATATATATATATTTATTCCTGCACATTTATTTAGTTCTCTATCCTGCCAGTCGTGTTGCGTGGTCCGTCTCCGCCCTCTGTCTCCACTACTCTGCCTTTAATGGGCTTTTGTGCTTCTGCCAAAAGTCACTCTTCTCCTCCAGCCGGCACTTAGATTGATCAATAGTCCCCAGCATTGCAGTACCATTAGCATGGCAAAGGAAATTAGAGGCAGAAAGGAGGCCAGTCGGCTCTGACATCAATCCCGTGAAAGATGACTCCATCTTCATGACCGAGCTCCGGCTGCCCCTTTTTTTATATTGTAAAAAGAAAAGAAATAAAAATACAGAAACGAAACGTTTCGGCGTTTACATTCTAGTGCACGTGGGGGGGCTTTACTGTTTCACTATCAGTCTTTATAAACACACATAAAAAAGAACGTCCCACAGCCACCGGGCGGTGAGATATTTATTACCGGCCTGCACTGTAAGAATAGAATGAATAATTAACGATTAACGATTTGATTTTGGGTCTCTGCACCATATGCTTTTAGTTTTAGCCTAAAAGCTTTGAATTTTACAATTTGGAATTCTTTTGAACTGTTGTGCCTCGATACACGTATTTATTTATCATTCCTTCACATTTAACCTAATCCGTGCAGTGAAACACACACCAGGGGGCAGCAGTGAGTTCATGTGCTCGGCGTGGTGCACAGATCTTTGACCACGGCACCCGGGAAACACTTTAGCAGACGTCTTTATCCAAAAGCGACTTATAATGACAATGAAACACCGTTTTTAAGAAGGTTAAGGGCATCGCAGGGCATCGCTCAAGAGCCCAACAGTGGCAGCTTGATGGTTGTAGGGTTTGAACCGGTGACCTTCTGTTGTCTAGTCCAGTTACCTTAACGACTGCTGAAGAACCTTGATGCAAAGTGCATAACAAATATAATCTGTCATCGTCACTTGGTTGCAGTCCGTTCTTCTTGAGTTACTATTTCGCCCTGTAGCTCACCCTGTAACACCCTACACCCTCCTCCCGGGCCAAAAAAGGGAACTTTGCCGAACAGTCCGTCATATTTACAATTCAAGCCGACACGGGGATCTAAAAAGTGTCTCTTGTTGTGTCTCTGTGATGTTCTTTTCCTCTCCTAAACCACTATATTACTTTATTCCGGGGCATTAATATTTAACGTGGTGGGCACCTGCAACATGATCAAGCAAGGCATCGTGGGATTATATTTTACCCCGACTGTTCCGTTATCCTGATGCAGAAGATAATAATAAAAAATAATAATTAAATAAACATTTTTCACATCATTTGCTGTCAAATGATTGTGGAAATGGTTAAGATATGAGCGTGTCAGAGCTCGATGTGATCATCGAGGCCTCGTTCGGTGTCAAGAGTTTGCTGCAGACCCGGACGAATACATCTATCGAGGGGTGTGTGTGTTTGGGTTTTAGAGAGAGAGAGACAGAGAGATAGAGAGAGAGAACGACTTCCTGTCTGTACATCCAGGCTAACAGCCAACCATGGCAGACGTCATCTTATTAGTGAACTTACTCTCGTATCAAGATGTTGCGTTAACTAGGCCGAAAATCGCTAATGATCTCTCGCCGCTGTTGATAAAGCACTTTTAGGACCTGCGTGCTGTTTTTTTTTCTTCTTTCGGTGTTAATTGGAAAGGTGTTTTGACTCACTTTGATATTAATTGCGACGCCGCCAGCTTGGCATCAAAAGGGCGGCCAGCCGGATGGACCATTATCCATTAAACCTGTTGGCACGCTGCACTAAGCCAACTGATAGTGGCTGAGGGAATTGCTCTCATTAGCTTGAGTGACAGGACCCGCTTTGCCCGACCAATTTCATCCCCATCACTAGAAAGTCAGATGTGAATGTAGGAAGTGGCACGTAATTGCTTTTTTCTTTTTCTTTTTTCTGTTTTTTTTTTATTTCCATGACAACAGACATCCTACTGACTCCAGCCATCAATCGTATTTACATTCTTCAACAAGCACAGAAGAGGCGCTACTGAGAGATCACCACACTTCTACCAAATAGCATCACTTTTTCGGCAACTTGTCTAATTGAACGTGACCTTTTAGCTCCAGTACGTATTTACTGCATCGATCTGTTTTTTAGTTGGATCGTCTTCATACACACGATCCAACACTGGGAGGATCTGACTAGAAGATCCATCATGTCACTGCGATGCACAACAACAACTCGAACGGCCCAAAGAATTTCAGTCCTGGAGAAAAGAATTCAGGTCCATCAAAGCCTCAATTTCCATACTAAAAGACTAAAGCCAGGATGGAAGGTGGTGGTGGTGGTGGTGGTGGTGGTGGGGGGGGGGTGTTAGGGTTAAATTGGACAGGATAGGGATGGGAGACGAGGGTCACTGGCCTTTCATTTATGTAATCTCTGAAGAATGTACAAATCTCCCTTTTCTCTCAAAGTCCTTCCTCCCCCCCTCTTCTTCACTGTATTAGTTAAGCCTCTTTCCACAGATATACAGATTAAAACGGAGCCTGTGGATCATACACAATGAGGTACCGATGGCAAAGCCGGACCATCTGAACCCCGCGGAAGGACGGCATGAATTTAAACAGCCTCGCCGAGGCGTTTTAATCGAAAGAGCAATAAACCGCCACGTGAAATTAATAACTGATTTCTAATTCATGGAAATAAATCACAGATCTGTGGCCAGATGATGAAGTTCGCAAGTCAGCACTCGTGTCAAGTCGGACCCCGGATGAACTATCTTTAGTCCACGCATGTGTTTAACGTTGGAGTGGAGACTGAAAGGGGTTATGATGACCCGGATGTTCCGGATCGAACCGGTCTGAACTATTTAATCTATTTTCTTACCTCATCTGTGCTCTAAAACTCGAAGTCCTTCCGTACAAGGACACGAACATTCTGTTTCCTAAAAGTGCAGCGAAATGAACATTCTTGTTGTCGCTCCACGTCAAACCACATTTTTCCTGTGTGTGTGTGTTTTTTTTTCTTTGTGCTTGGTTCTTTCCTTTCGTAGATGCGTGTGCACCGACGAGGTCCTCGGAGGGCAGATATACTAAAACTATTTTCCATCCATTTGCAAACGTTTTAGCAAATTTTAAAACTGCGCATGAATAAAAAAAACATAAAAGGGGATGGAAACCGGTTTTGTGAATAAACGATGACATTTCAAGCTCTAAATCGATCCATTTATACTCGTGGTTCGGACCGGACCGTCCGGTCTTTTTGTCCATGTTTTGGAGTGGGTACACAGACCGGGAGAATGACCCTTCGTACAGTTGATTCCTCTGAATCGGTCGCACGCTAGTTCACTTCTCTAGTTTCATCATCTCGCTTGTTTCTCTGCAGAACCTCGAGACGGGATCTGTAGGTTCTGTCGCAGAACGGTAGTCGATGGAAACGCCACAATTGTGAAACGTTTGGACGGAAAGTCTGTTGAATCCTGCAACTCTTAAAGCGCTTCGGGTTCGGCACAAAAGTACCAGAACCTTAGTGAGGAATTGTTGGCGGTCTGGGACAGAAAGATCTTGATTACTGGACATCGTTGGCTTTATATATTTTTTGTTTTCTGCTCTGTCGAGACTCTGTGGTGTAATAAAATCCCCCAAACAACGATGCACCTGCTACACTTATATCAGTACAACACAAAACATTTGAGATCCCAAGTGAGTCTGTTTCTTTCTTTGTTTCTTCTTTTTCTTTTTTTTTTACAACCGATGCCCTCGGTTTGCTCAGAACAAATGAATAAATCAATCAATCGATCAATATTAAGGCGCCATGTGTCAGGTATGTCAAGGTGGCAGAGCGATCGTACCCCAAGCGAAAGTGACAAACGTGATAACTCCTCCAAAGCCAAGTATGAAATGGAGGTTTTATTTTTAGTCCCTTTTCTCCATTTCCTTTTTCACGATTCACTATAGAATATAAATGATTTATTGACCGAGACCCTTCTGATTTTGTATACATATTTTATGAGCACTCTACCGGCCTGGTTTGGATGAAAAGGGACTGAGAGGAGCGGTGATCTGAGACAAAAGCATCGCCGTCGTACCGTACACAGTCCAGGGTATTAAGGATGTGACAGAAGTGTATTAGCGAGTCTGTCATGAACCTACCTTTACCGCTTAAACGAGAGAACAGGCTGATTTGTGTGTTTGTGTGTGTGTGTGTGTGTGTGTGATCAGATTTCCTTTATTTAGAACGTCATGTTTTTGGTTTGTTTGTCCTTGAAGGCTTTTCGGCAGAATGTTATTTTATGATGTCATGCGAATCATTTCATCATCTCTCTCCCATCTGTCCTCATTAAGCGCCGGGGTCCACCTGCTCGCTTCCTTGGCAGCCGAAGCCGAAACGTTTCTCCCCGAGTGAGGAACAGCGAGTGTCTTTAGCGTTCCCCGTTAATGCACACATTTGGCAAGCATGGGTTTGGGGAAATGGTTCTGTTTTTCTTCCTCTTTTGTTTGTGTGTCGATTGTTTACTTGTTTGCATAATGCGGCGAGGCAGCAGGAGATGTGGACGGTTACTGAGTTTGAAATCTTGCACAAATTAGCTTTCAATGGTCTGTGGGGCTGAATATAAACACTAACCAGTTTAACTGCCCGGGGAAGAAGGAAAGTCCGAATGGAAGCGTTCTAATTGTGTACCGCTAATGAAATTAGCCGTAGTGCCGAGCCACTTATGGTTCCCGATGAAGCAGCGTGTCCCCGTTCTGAGTTCCTTTTGAAGTTTGGAAGCTATTCGTACTGCGCTTCATCTTTTTTTTTTCACCTTCGCTAATAAATCAACTGCTGTGGGAGTCGGATGGGGAGAGAGACGGATGGATGGATGGACGAGTAGCGAGAGGAATAGATGGATGGATGGGTAGAGTGATGGATGGATGGATGGACAGATGGACGAGTAGCGAGAGGGATGGATGGATGGACGAGGACATAGAGCGATAAATGGATGGATGGATGGGTGGGTGGATGGAGAGACGGATGAGTAGCGAGAGAAATGGATGGATGGACGAGGAGCGAGAGAGATGGATGGATGGATGGGTTGAGAGACGGATGGATGAACAGATGGATGAGTAGCGAGAGGGATGGATGGGTAGAGAGATGCATGGATGGATGGACAGATGGATGAGAAGTGAGAGGGACGGATGGATGGGTAGAGTGATGGATGGATGGATGGACAGACGGACGAGTAGCGAGAGGGATGGATGGATGAATGGATGAGGAGTGAGAGGGATGGATGGATGGATGGGTGGATGGAGAGACGGATGAGTCGCGAGAGAAATGGATGGATGGACGAGGAGCGAGAGGGATGGATGGGTAGAGAGATGCATGGATGGATGGGCAGATGGACGAGAAGTGAGAGGGACGGATGGAGGGATGGACAGACAGACAGACGAGTAGTGATCAGGAAGGATGGATGGATGGATGAACGAGGAGTGAGAGGGATGGATAGATCGATGGACAAAGAGTGAGAGGGACGGATGGATGGATGAATGGATGGACAGATGGACGAGGAGCGACAGGGACGGATGGATGAATGGGTAGAGAGACGGATGGATGGATGGACATTTGGACGAGTAGAGAGAGGGACGGATTGATAGATGGGTAGAGAGATGGATGGATGGGTAGAGAGACGGATGGATGGGTAGAGAGACGGATGGATGGGTAGAGAGACGGACGGATGGATGGATGGATGGATGGACAGACGAGTAGCGAGAGGGACGGATTAATGGATGGGTAGAGAGACGGATGGATGTGTAGAGAGACAGATGGATGGATGGATGGACATTTGGTCGAGTAGAGAGAGGGACGGATTGATGGATGGGTAGAGAGACGGATGGATGGGTAGAGAGACGGATGGATGGACAGACAGACGAGTAGCGAGAGGGATGGATGGAAGTGCACTGGAGCTTTACATCAGTGCACTGATATGCATATATAGTAAATAGTGCTGAAGCTGAGGCGGCAGGTAGGAAATCACGACATCAATTATTTACAGAACTATCGCCGTCCTGAACGGGTCCGAAGATCTGTTGGAGGAAAGATTCTCAGAGGTCAGTTCAGCTTATTTAGTCGTGCAAATCAACCCCATCCACCCCCACCACCATCACCACCACCACCACCACCACCACCGACTGCCTCCAGACTCACAGCAGCCTGATGGTCTTCTCTGACCTCATACCTCTGGTGGTGTGATTATAGAGCTCTTGTACGTGTGCATGTGTGTGTGTGTGTGTGTGTGTGTGTGTGTGTGTGTGTGTGTGTGTTTGGGGGGGGGGGGTCAGTACAAAGTGGTTGGGAAAGTAAAAATCCAAACTAGAGAGAGCGATCGAACAGAGAAAAAACAGTGTATGAGTTTGACCCCCTGGGGGCGGCCAGGGGTGTGTGATGGTGGGTGGGGTGGGGGGGGCACGTTACCACAGTTCGGGTTGAATTCTTTCTAAACTCTTATTTCCATTCTTGGCACAGAAGCCCCTCATAAGTGGCTGGTAATTTGGAGATAGTTTGTGGCTAAGACGGCGAAACGGAGCGTGCAAACGAAACATCCGCTTGGGTTCCAGATCCGGCAGAGAAACTTCACTCTGGGGCAGAAGGAGCCTCGTGCCAGTCGACTGCACCCTAAACCAAGCGCCAACTTCCAGCTGGCAGAGTTCAGCGCCTGCTTATCGTTAAATACCGGCCATCCGAATCAAAGGGTTTCAATGGCAAAAGCATGCTTTTAGACTTTTAGCAGCAAGCGCTTTTCTATTGTAAGAATTCTAGATGCCAGACGGAGTACAGAATAGAACCCACGATGAAATACCAATTGAGAGGCAATCGGTAACCTGGTACTTAACCCCTTCCACCCGGCGGACCCGCCGGCGGTCCAAAAGAGTAACTTTTTTAAATACCACTTGAAATGTGTAATAATAGAGTGTACTTCCAAAATTTCTTTTAGGTTTTCAATACATATTTCAATACATCCTTAATGCTACCAAAACAAGTCTCCAAGTGTATTTTGTCAAAACGATGTTTGTTTAAAACTGATTTTAATATTGGTGTTTACAATCTGGAGTTCTTTTTGTAAGGACACAAAAACACACCGATAAGTGTTAAAAACTACCTTTACTTAGGCAAATTTGGTATTGTATGAAACTA
>JAOUQU010000006.1:240321-260152 GCA_028566735.1 Ammoglanis amapaensis
GAATATCATTCATTATTAATAGTAACATGTCATTAAAGGTTATAAATGTGTGATGTCACAAGTGTGTATTAAACTGGAAGCACTTTGCATTAGTTGCTACCCAAAAAGTAGCTCTCAGTTTCAAAAAGGTTGGTGACCCCTGATGTATGCATATCAAATGAAGCATCACAGCGGACAGCCTGTATGTGCTTATTATGCTCAGACGAATCAGAATTTGGACCAAACCAAAGACAGAAATGACCACGACTGTCATCAGCAAACAAATCGATAATCCAGAATAATTCAAAATAAGGGATTGTGCGATTGTATAAGTATTCTCTGCAAATGTTATTTACGCTTCAGTTTTCACAGCTTATAATAAACCTTATAATAAACGTGCTGGGTATCAACAAATTAACTAATTAAATGTTTTGTGTTGATCTGCGATGAAATAAAAGTCGAAGTTCACATACAAAAACAGCATTTTGTCATCCGGCCCGTCGGTAAAATATTTGCATAGGAAAGAAACACTTCGAATTCAGGAGCTCGACTTCTCACCGGGAGGGTGTATTTAATATTTTGTAAGCACAACTGTCATATTTGTAACATGAGTGACATGAAAGAAACAATACGTGTTGTCACCTCACTATTCTAAAGAGAGTTCCGTCACTATTGAAGAATCGAGAATCCTCAAGAATTAATAGATAAAATAGGTCAAATTCTCACGGGGAGAAGTCATCAAATCCAGGGTTAGAAACGAAGAGCGTCATGTGATCCATTCACACGCCAAGATCACATGCATGATAAATCGTGAAGTCATGTTCATGTTTCTTAATCAGCCCTCATTCGAACCGGCTGCAGATTATTGTTCGTTTTTAATTATTGATCATTTTATGTACAGATAAAAACAAATGAGACGGTGGGTAGAACCGTCCAAAACCATTCTCTGTTTGTGCTTGTGTGTGTGCGTGTGTGCGTGTGTGTGTGTGTGTGTGTGTGTGTGTGTGTGTGTGTGTGTGTGTGTGTGTGTGTGTGTAAAAATTAACAGCTTCACAAATAACAAATTCTGGCATCTTCTGGCACACGTGGACCAGTTTTGTAACCATAAATGGTCGCGTTCTTTATGGGTTTCGTATTTTTGTGTTATGTGAACGGAAGCTACTAATACAAACAGTGACGCGATAGTTATAAGCGCAGAGATTTGGGTCGGCCTTGAGCACTTGCATGCCGATCCAGGTATTCAGGGCCCATGCTGAATAATCTAAAAAATATTTGAGAATCGAGGACGCAGTAAAAAAAAAAAACCAATTTGTTGTTGGGTGTGAGGATTTATTTCAAGTGTGAGGTCAACAGATTGTCTAAATCGTGTGTTTTCATTTCTTTGTTTGTTTTCTTATGCAGAGTTAGATACTATGCACTATGTTTAGAGTACACACACACACACACACACACACACACACATCTTCTTAAGCCTTCTCAAATGTGTGTGGGCTGTTTCAGCTCGAGATAGGCAAACATATGAATCCCTCTCAGCCAGCGAATTTCCATCCTCCTGAATCATTATCAACATGTTTATCACCATCTTTCGACTGACTGTCTGGGTTGCTCGTCTCTATCACTGCATGAAATTACTGGCCCACTTTCGGCGCCGGACGTCTGGAGCATTTCAGTGTTGATTCCCCGAAAGATATCAACGAATCAGGAAAAGGGGAAGAAGAAGAAAACGTGCTGAGTGCTGTAAAATCAGAACCTACGATTTATGGCGATGGGCTGTCGGTCCAGGCCAGGAGGTCAGTAATGGAAACGGGACCACTTCACTGATAAAGCACGACACTGACGTTTCCTCAGACTGCACGCTGAAAAATGTCCCATCGATTAGCATAAGTAAGGGAAATTTCTTTGCTTTTACATGACCGTGTGTGCTGAGGCAAGGTTGATAAAAAGCCGTAATAATAAATGTGTTATTTTCTCCACTGAAGCCGCACAAATTCACACAAACAGGTTTCATAAGAATGCATTGACACTATGAAGCTCGAAGCTTTCAAATGAGATCTCCAACAAACACATTGTGCTGTAACAACACACATTTACACACACTGGAGGGGGGAGGCAGCAGGGAGCACATGCACCCGGAGCGGAGGGCAGCCCTATTCTAGCCACGGAACCCGGGTAGAAGTTCGGGGAGTTCAGTGCCTCTCTTAAAAGAACTTCAATCTTGACCTGTTGGTGTTGACTCCTGTAATGGAACCGACAACCTTCCGATCACAAGCCCGATTTTTTAACCACCAGTCAACGTCTGCCTCAAAATTAATCCCGCGTTAATGCGCAACACAGTGTGTTATTAATACAAGGCAACAGTTGCCTAGTGGCTTATGATCAGAAAGGTGACGGTTTGATTCCCGAATCCAAATCTGACAGGTCACGACTGAAGTGTCCTTGAGCAAAGCATCTAACAACAGGGATGCCCACCGCTCCTGGCACGTGTGCTCACTGCTGCCCTCTAGTTTGTGTTCACTAGTGTGTGTTAATGTGTGTTTCACGGCACGGATTGGGTTAGATTAATGCAGAGGATTCATTCCTGTGTGTAAAAATGTGCGCACGCTGGCTTTATATATAAGTCATGTATGAAGCTATGAACGCGACCTGTTTATTTA
The DNA here is from genome assembly GCA_028566735.1 of Ammoglanis amapaensis. Taxonomy (NCBI): domain Eukaryota; kingdom Metazoa; phylum Chordata; class Actinopteri; order Siluriformes; family Trichomycteridae; genus Ammoglanis; species Ammoglanis amapaensis. The sequence continues at coordinate 242,955 of JAOUQU010000006.1, forward strand.
TTCTTTTCACACACCCCACCACTACCACCGCACACCCAACCCAACCCCCAACCCCCACCCTTGGCCTGCAGTGCGCTCATGGGAATGCTGATGGAGACTTGGAGTCTGGATTGAATGCGACATTTGGATGGATACATGCCTGTAGCGTGTCGGCCCGGTGCGTAATGATCTATTGGCGCATTAGTAACGGAGGGTTTGGCTCGTGCAGACTCCAGGATCAACTCGGTGTGGAAATAAGAAGTTTAATTGGAAGGTTTGTGCGCCTCCTGAGTCTGGATGAGCAGCGCCGGGGTGCCAAAAACACACACGACCTGGTGCAAGACGCGCACGGGAACGGCACCTGATCTTTTATTTTTATTATAGTTCTTTATAGTTAGGAGTTACACTTGTTTATTTCTTGTGCTTAAATACACCTAAGAGGATCGTGTGTGTGAAATTGATCATTTAAATACACTTGACGTTCTGCAATGAAGCTTTTTTGTACCACGGATGCTGATAATTGTGAAGATGAACTTATATAAATAATAATATAAAAGTGTTTGGGGTTTTTTTTACAGAAATGAGTGATGGTGCATCTACCCTGGAGATGTAGGTAGCCTAATCAGTATCCTACACGGTCACATCACACACCACCAGATAGTGTAGCGCGTTTCTGGAACGCGTAAAAACCACCCCGGATTAGCGTCTTTAATTTTCCAATTCGATGTAGCGTTTTTTATTTTTTTTATGACATTTGTCTGTTGATTTAAACTTCTCTGGAAATGAAAAGCTGCTGTATAGAGGCGGATTTCTCGGTCACTCGGGATTTTGCCCGTGGCACGGTGAGAAACTTTGCTTTGTGCTGGGCATCGTCGTGGGAAGAGGCGGGCAGCCGGCGCTCGGTGCGCGTCAGGAGACGGGAGCGCTTACGCGGACACGGACTGCGTCCTCTTTCCAGACGCGTCGGGAACCCCAGGCTGGATTGAAGGGATGCCAGGGTCTTGGATTTGGCTCGCACTGGGCAGGTTGACGCTCCTCTGCTTTTTAGCACCAGACGTTTTTGTGCTGCTTTTTGCGCACCCGCAGCCATGTCAGATCCTAAAGCGGATCGGGCACACGGTGAGACTCGGGGCTGTCCAGCTCCAGCCCCGGACTTTCATCCCAAGCTTCCTGGGGATTACAGAACTCGACTGGGAATGCTACAACGACCGGGAAACGGGCCACGACGACCACGAGTCGGTCGTATCGGTCGTGAAACCTGCCCGGGGAAGCAGAACAAAAGTGTCGAACCAAGCAAAAAGCTCCAAAAGTAAAAACGCGCTGAAACAAGTGCAGCCCGAAAACGCGTTCACGCCCCGAGACGCGATCCTTCTGGCAGCCGAAAGGATGAACCGACTTCCCAATGTTCTCCCGTACAACCTGTCTCTGGAGATCGTGACGGCTGTAGAGACGGGACTGGGAGAGTTACCTGCTTTTTCTTACTCCTCCACGCCTCCACCTGTCTGCTCGGACCCGGTATCGTTCCTCCACAGTCTGTGCCACACGGTGATCGTCCAAGGCGTCTCTGCCATCGTGGCGTTTCCACAGAATCGAGACGAGTTGGTGAAGTTGGAATTCATCTCCTCATCCTTTCATCTTCCGGTCATCAGCGTCGTCCAGAAACAGTTCAGACGCAGAAGTCGGGTACGAATCTTTCAAATCTGCATTACTGTCTTATCTAGTGAATGTTTGGGTCAAATCATCCATCCATCCATCCATCCATCCACCCAACCATTCTTCTATCTATTCATCCATCCATCCATTCTTCTATCCATCCAACTATCCATCTATCCATCCATTAATTCTTCTATCCATTCATCCATCCATCCATTCATTCATCCATTTAACCATTCTTCTATCTATTCATCCAACTATCCGTTCTTCTATCCATCCATCCATTCTTCCATCCATCCAACTATCCATCCATCCATTCTTCTATCTATTCATCCATCCATCCATTCTTCTATCCATCCAACTATCCATCTATCCATTCATTAATTCTTCTATCCATTCATCCATCTATCCATCTATCCATTCTTCTATCCATTCATCCATCTATCCACCTATCCATTCTTCTATCTATTCATCCATCCATTTGTCCATTCTTCCATCCACTATCCCCTTTCCCCATAGTGTAGAGTTTCCTCGCTAGGTACTTCGGTTTCCTCCCACAGTCCAAAGGCATGCAGTAAGGTTAATTATATATATATTGCAAATGTGTGTGCGTGCGTGCGTGTGTGTGTGTGCGTGCGTGTCTGCCTCAGACTTGGCGCTGCACCATCTGACCACTTGAATTGAGCTCCATCTTCTGGTCAGGTAGCTCAGTATTCACATGTCGTGGTCGCAGGTTATATTCTGAGAATCTCAGCGTTCAGCGGTCGACAGCAAACATGGTGAATGACCTGATCGAAATAGAGGTGTGTTTAAGAATGGGTATGATTCAGATGGTGTGTGTGTTGAAGACAGGATGGTATTGACGGGGTGTGAGGTAGGTAGGTAGGTAGGTAGGTTGGTAGGTAGTTGGATTGGGAGGTTGGGAGGTAGGTGGGTAAGTAGGTAGGTAGGTGGGTGGGTAGGTAGGTGGTTGGGTAGGTGGGTGAGTGGGAGGTTGGTAGGTAGGTGGGTAAGTTGGTAGATATGAATGGATGAGTGGGTGTTTAGGTAGGTAGATCGGTCGGTCGGTCGGTCGGTCGGTCGGTCGGTGGGTGGGTGGGTAGGTGGGTAGGTAGGTAGGTAGGTAGGTAGGCGGGTGGTTTCATTGGGTAGGTAGGTAGGTAGTTAGGTAGGTGGTTGGGTAAGTGGGTGAGTGGGAGGTTGGTTGGGTAGGTAGATAAATCAATAGAGGACCATGTATTTGTTATTTGACAGTTTTTCCTGTGGGAATTGATTCAGACTGGTAATCACAGAATCACTGGTTCAGCTCATCACTGACAGGCTGTCGGGCCCCTTGATCGAGGCCTTTAACCTCCACTCGATCAGATTGTGCACTGCATCTGTAATGTAAGTCACTTTGGATAAAGATGAAAATTTCTTTAAAAACCTTTTTCTTTTTTTTTCTTTTTTTTTTTTTTTTTTTTGTGGGGGGGGGAATCAAACGTGCATTTCAGAGACAAACATAACTCGGTAAGTCCTGATTAAGCCGAGCGCGGTTCGGAGGTTCTCATCGTCCCATGAGTTTGTCGAACGCACGTTGAATGGTAAATCGATCACGGTGACTGTTTACGTTCTGAATGTTTTAATACAAGCTCGACGCTCGGAGCTAAAATCTCATTCTGAACGATTTAGCTCTTCAGAAATGCAGAGGCTGTGTGAAAGCTGTCACTGATGATTACAGTCCAGTAGCAGACAGGATCAGTGAGGTGGAACTCATAATGACCCGACGACTGAAAGAACGTTTTCATTTGCACTTTACATTTTTAGCATTTAGCAGATGTCCTTCGTCCAAAGTGACTTACAAATACAACCGAGAACGATTTTCAAGCGATCGGAGCTTAAAGTTGATTCATACGAGAGTCATTTTCATTCCCCTGCCACAACACTAGAGGGTGTCGACTTTCTACACATTTGTAGAACTTAGTTTGTACGTAAGAACTTATTCATGTTGTAACTGAAAGCAAAAAGATAGAAGAAATTCTTCTTTACGCCTTGTTAGAAAACGTTGTATCTTAAATCTTCTTAAAGTTCCAGCATCGTAAGTTCAATCTTTTTAGACACGCCGGAGACGTCATGTGTAATGTCACATGATGTACTGATGACCCTCGACCTCCAGCCGACAGCAGAATAAAAAGTGGCTTGTGTAGATGAATCCAACACGCTGCTGCTGGCAGTCGGAGGTCGTGCATCAGACGTTGTCGTTTCTGAGTCTGATCTTTAACAGTTTTCTTTTCTCATTTGCACCCAACAGAACTCGCTCCATTTCCAGATGGCCATGCAGAACCCCCCGACTCCTCAGGCCAATTTAATCTTCTCCCTCCTCTCTATTAATAACTGGTACGACGTGAGCTTGCTGATGTGCCAGAGACGGAATATTTCCCGATTCGTCTTCCTGCTCCGGAACGACTCCAAATTTCACCTCGGACCCGTCGTCAACATCTCCACCAACAGCAGCACCAAAAGTGACTTCCAGTCGTCCCTGCAGGCCAATCTGGATTCAATCAAGGAACTATCTTCCACCGTCGTGACGTTCGGGTGTGACATCCGGGACGTAAGGAAAATTTTCACTCTCTCTGCGAAGTTTGGGTTAACACTCCTGGACTACCACTGGATTTTAGGAGACTCACAGAACGTGGAGGAGTTAAGGACCGAAGGCTTGCCGATGGGTCTGGTGGCACACGGCCGGATGAGGCAGCATTCTCTGGATGATTATATTCATGACTCTTTGGAGTTTATTACCAGGGCGGTCGGGTCGGCTGCCGTCGTTTCTCCAGAGCTGGCTCTCATCCCGGGCATCACAAACTGCATGGCGATCGAGGAAAAGAATTTCACCTCGGGAAGATATCTGGCCAGGTACCTGTTATATAGCCAAACATCTGGAATGTTTTTCACTGTTTGCATCATTTAATGTATTTGGATCCATAGAATTCAAAAAGGGAATGTAGATTATATTCTAAAAGATCAAAGGCTACTAAATTCTAGTGACCTTGATGTGATCTTTTCAGCTACAAGAACAGATACCAAAGAAACCCAATTATAATCGAATGATTTAATGGTTTAGAATTAATCACTGTAGAATTTTAGTAAGTTTTTAAACAGATGTTTTGCTGTAGATGATTTATTTCTGCAGTGGTTTTTTTTTGTAACGCGGCCATGCAGAATCGAAAGTGTGTTTTTCCAACAATTTGCATTTTCTGTGTCATATCGGTATTCCGACGTCTATCGTGAGGAAGTGAAGATTACACTCGGCATGTAACGAGTAAAAACACTTGATGGATTTTTTAAAACCGTCCGTTCCTGAGCGAGCCGAGAGAAGAGAGAACACAAACTGTTATATAGACAGTGTTATTAGAATAATTGGAGAGACGTCTGGCAGGGAAACTGAGGGGCCGAGTTTTCGTGTGACAGTGGACGTCAGTTGGCGTGTTTACATCGATAAAAGAAGAAGAAAAAATCCTCAGAAATACCTCTCAAACTGGACCAGTGTCAGATAAACGGAGTGACATTGGAGTGAGAAAATGGTCTCAAAGGAACATTCGGAGATCTGATTTAAAACAAAAGCTGGAGGGTTGAGGGTTCGAATCCCAGCTCTGCCATGCAGCTACTGTTTGGCCCTGTCGGCTCCGGGGGGTCATACAGAATGGGGTCCGACTATGACCACCTATTTACAACGTCTCGGAACAAGAAGGTCCTGGGTTCCATCCCCAAGTGAGCCGGGCCGATATATTATATAATACATTCTATTTAAAAAATCTATTATTTTAATTATTAAATATATAAATATATATATATATATTATTTACAATTATTTACAAATACATATAATTAAATAACTGCGTAAAATTTTTTCATGTAATATTGAAGGCAGTAAGATTTAAGAGAATTTAAAATGAAACCGAACTGCCTGTTTTTATTTTTTTTTTATTTGCATTTATTATTTTTATCCTTTTTTAAATGGCACGCTTTTTTCTGCAGGTTTATGGCCAACACCTCGTTCGATGGTCTGAGTGGCTACATTCATGTTCAGGATGGATCCAGCATCGTGTCTGAAAGTCATCACTTCATTTGGAACTTGCAGCACGACCCGTTAGGGAATCCAACATGGACGCGACTCGGGAGCTGGAAGCAGGGTAGAGTGATGATGGATTACAGCGTCTGGCCAAACAAAAGACATTCGTACCCGGGCAGCGATTGGAGGCATTCGTCACGAATGCACTTACGAGTCGTGACGCTGGTGGAGCACCCATTCGTGTTCACTCGTGAGGTAGACGAGGATGGCCAGTGCCCGGCCGGACAGCTGTGCCTGGACCCGCTGAGCAATGACACGGCGCTGCTTGATGCCCTCTTCCAGGGTCTACAGTCGGGTAACAACACCGTGCCCACTGAGTTGAAAAAGTGCTGCTACGGATACTGCATCGACCTGCTGGAGAAACTTGCAGAAGACTTGGGCTTCGATTTTGATCTCTACATCGTGGGCGATGGGAAGTACGGCGCCTACAAGAACGGGCGCTGGACAGGCCTGGTTGGCGACCTGCTCAGCGGGGCGGCGCAACTCGCCGTCACGTCTTTCAGTATAAACTCCGCCCGCAGTCAGATGATCGACTTCACCAGCCCTTTCTTCTCCACCAGTTTGGGCATCCTGGTCAGGACTCGAGACACAGCAGCACCCATCGGGGCGTTCATGTGGCCCCTGCACTGGAGCATGTGGCTGGGGATTTTTGCATCCCTCCACGTCACGGCCGTCTTCCTCACCCTGTATGAGTGGAAGAGTCCGTTTGGGATGACACCCAAAGGGAGGAACAGGGAAAAGGTCTTCTCCTTCTCCTCGGCACTTAACGTCTGTTACGCCATCTTGTTCGGAAGGCCGGCGGCCATCAAGCCGCCCAAGTGCTGGACGGGACGCTTCCTCATGAACCTCTGGGCTATTTTCTGTCTCTTTTGTCTGTCCACCTATACGGCCAATCTGGCTGCCGTGATGGTTGGGGAGAAGACGTACGAGCAGCTTTCAGGTATACACGATCCCAAGGTGAGTTTCTCTTTACAGGTTCTAAGCACTTTGCTGCAGAACCCATTCGATATCAGAATCATTTCCATGTTAATCTGAATTGTTTCTTTTCTAAGCTTCATCACCCATCGCAAGGATTCAGGTTCGGGACCGTTCGTGAGAGCAGCGCCGAGGATTATGTGAAAAAAAGCTTTCCGGAGATGCATGAATACATGAGGCGATATAACGCACCCACAACCCCCGACGGAATAAACCACCTCAAGTTAGTTTTATACATGTTTATGTATTTGTATCACACATAAAATATATTCTACCTGTCTGTTTTCTATTAGAAAGATACAGGACAAGACCTTGTTTATGACCAAACCGTCCATCGATCTGTCTGTCTGTCTATGTTGTTGTTATATAAATATTATTAGTATAGATTTTATCATACTATTTCGCTTTTTCCTTTTCAAAACTGATTCCAAATACACAAAAGACGTCATAATTTATCCATCCATCCATTATCTACATTTACCACCCGACGTTTAACCTTATTTAGGGTCACGATGGACGAATACTCTAAAGAGTCTGTTGCACGTACAGAAACGTACACACACACACACACACACACACACACACACACACACACACACACACACACACACACACTCATGGCAATCACAATATCTCCAATTAACCTTACTGCATGTCTCAATGCAAACTCTCCACAGAAATCCCCAGATCTTCTTAATCAGGAATCGAACCCAGGACTTCCTGCTGAAAGGCGACAGCATTAACCACATCTTTTGTCTAGTGTTGGTTCTGTTTACTAGTATTAAAGATGCCTTGCTAGTATTCGGAAGGATCCCGGTTGTAAATAGTATTAGTAAATAGTTGTATTTTCTTTTCCCGTGTGTGTAAGACGTCTGTGCTGTACAGTTCGTATTTCAAGTGGCCCGACATTGATTTATAAATAATTTATAACATAATACATTTAATTTTTTGAAAGACAGATTAGAGACATTCGTCACGTGCTGTTGTCCACTCCTGAAGCTATTTGTTAACATCTTTTCTTTTTTTCCAGAGCTGATCCTCAGAAATTAGATGCATTTATCATGGATAAAGCTCTCTTAGACTACGAAGTCTCCATTGATGCTGACTGCAAAACTCTTACTGTGGGAAAACCTTTTGCTATCGAAGGCAAGTACATTTGGTAAAGAACCATCGAACTATGACGGCATATCTAAAGAATATGAAGAGTTTCATTAATCAATAGCATTTATTATTTATTTATTTATTTATTTATTTAGATTTGATTCCTGCCTCGGTGTATTGCATTTATTTCATTCGTGTATTTGTGGTCTTTTCTTTTCAAGGCTACGGCATTGGCCTGAAACAGAACTCCGCTTTGACCTCAAATATCTCTGAGCTGGTCAGTCAGTACAAGTCGGACGGCTTCATGGACATGCTGCATGACAAGTGGTACAAAGTGGTGCCTTGTGGGAAACGAAGTTTCGCTGTTACGGAGGTAATACAATAAATGTGACACATTAATTCAAGCTGTTCTGTGTCTCATCATTACTCGACATCAGGGATCACCAACGTGGTGCCCGTGGGCCTGTTCTAAAAATAGCTGCAGATTTAGCATATTGATATTTATTTGTTTCCTACCTTGTTAAATGATTGTGAGAAATCATTGACATGATCAGCATCTTCACATAGATGAATATCATCATTATTAATAGTAACATGTCATTAAAGGTTATAAATGTGTGATGTCACAAGTGTGTATTAAACTGGAAGCTCTTCACATTAGTTTGTACCCAAAAAGTAGCTCTCAGTTTCAAAAAGGTTGCTGACCCCTGCTTTAAATCATCATTTATTGAAGACTTGCTGGTGAAATGATTTCGGGATGAAATGATTTGGATTATTTCTGCTGTTCAGACTTTACAGATGGGGATTAAACACTTCTCAGGGTTATTCGTCATGCTGTGTATAGGAGTCGCGTTGTCTCTCCTCACCACCGTCGCTGAACACGTGGTCCATCGCTGGGTGATACCCAAACTGCAGAACAAGCCACATTACTGGCTCCATACGAGTCAGGTAAAGGTTATTTATTCATATTTTATACATATGTTGTATTATTAATGCTTCAGTCAAAGCGACGCTTACAGGTGTGTAATAAATCCACTATATGATGGATGTAAAATGTTATCTTAAAGGTTCTTTAATGTTTCAGCTTGGTTATGCCCGTGTGTGCTAAACACTGTTTTTAAACAGTTTAGTTTGAAATCTGTGTGAAGTTTGCATGTTCTCCCTGTGTCAGTGAGGGTTTCCTCCGGTTGGTCGGGTTTCCTATACAACAGGCCATAGACATGCAGTCAGTTAATTAGAGAATCAGAAATTCTCCTCTTTCTTTGTGTGTGCTTGTGTGTGTGTGTACCCTGAAACACACCGGCACCCTGTTCAGGTGTTCAGTGTATTGGCCCGGTGTTTGTCCCACCGTGACCCTACATGGCATTAAGCGCCGGTTGATTCACCATTCTTAGAAATGTCATTTAGGAACAGGATTCTTTTAAGCTCATGATCTGGTGTCCATATATTTATGTACCTGCACACGTGTGCTTATTTTTATGTGTATTATTTGACTTTTATTATCATTAGTTGTATATTGACTCAGATTTGTGAAGCTTGTTAAAAGATCAGCTTATTTCTGACTGTATAATTGTTATAGGTGAAATCATTACGAGGTAACGATGAGATTCTATTTTGTTTCGGTTCTGTCAGCGGCTGCATCGAGCACTTAACCCGACGTTCAATGAAGATAAATTATCCACTGTAGCAAAGCCAGAGAAAAGGTAAAGAGCCGTTACGACACTAACAGATCTCCATTACTGCATGCACCCACATCAAACTATTTGTGACCTCGTTTATCAAACCGCGGCTAAATTCTAACATAAAGAGCGTCAAAGTAAACGGAGAGAAAAAACGTCTAAATGACACGATTTGACTTGATTACGATAAATAATCGCTCGTACAACTGAAAGATGATTTATAAAATGATAAGTAGTCATTTTTGTGGTTTTATTCGCTCTACGTTTTCCATAAATTCCATTCGACCTCATAAACACTGATTCCTGACGTCTTTTGCACGACTTTTTGTGCAAAAATCACTGATGATGTGTGTTATTGTGGTTTAGCAATTATCTTTTCTATCATGATAAAATGCACACAGACCTTAACATGGACTCGAACCCGCTACAATCACAACAAGAGGTAGTAAAACGATCAGTATTAAAGAGATCGAGACTTAAACTAGCTGGTAATTAAAACCTGGTAATTAAATCCAGGAGCTTAGAAGAGATCTGGAAAAAGAAATGACATATATATATATATATATTGTTGAGGATTTTTGCATGAACCAGATAGTCATCTACATTTTGCACCAGATTCACCTTTAAATTAAAGCATCTATTTTCTTTATCGCACAAAGATGCAACATTGGAAATAACCAGCAGGCCGTGTGGAATAGCTGTGATAACTCGGTCTGCTCTCAGCACTCGCCGTCCATCCAGGAGGAGCAGCCGAACAACATGGAGTGTTTACATTGTAAAGAGATTCCCCTCGTACCATCTCCTGCTCAGCTGAAGAGACAGCTTCCTGTGCAGTCCAACGGCAAAACGGACCTGCTGGGACTGGCGCACAGTCCGCTGGTGCAAGAGCTGACGGACCTGGAGACGCACATTCAGATCATCAAACAGCAGCTGCAGATGGCCATGAAGAAGAAAAAAGAACTGGAGCAATACCAGCGAAGCAAAACGCCGACCGAACCCTAGAACTCTGGACGTTCTTTTGGTGCTTTGAGATTTGCGAGTCGAACCCAATGAAGGGATCAACGAAGGGAGGAAGTGTTTCTCGGCACAGGTTTTTTTTAATCCACTGGCGTTTTGCTAAACAAGCTTCGGTCAGGATGGATAATTGGCTGCCCGATGGTAAACACCGTCTCTCACGCATATGTTTAGCATGTTCGATTGTGGGTTGATAGATAGTCCACAATGTCCTGGTGTTTAGAGAACTGGGATCGATCCCGAGAGTCGACAGGTCATGACTGAAATGCCCTTGAGTAAGGCATCGAATCTTTAACTGCTCCACGGGCGCTGTGGCTAGGGAAGCCCATCTTGCTGGGCACGTGTGTGCAATGCTGGAGGAATAATTCCTAAGTGTGTAAAAGCACAGGGATTTAAAAAAAATAGTCTCCTTGATCTTGCAATTAAAGCAAAAATCTAAATTGGCAAATGAAAAGATAATAAAATCTCTGTAATGCGTTTCTCTATTGGTTGCTACAGCTGTCAATCAAAACCAGTTCTTTGCGACGCTTGAAAAGTTCTGGGTTTTTTTTTAGATACACGTTTTTCAACGGGCAGCGACGATATAAGAGAGTTTCTGTATGTATGTGCAGAAACAGACTCATGGATGACGTCCTCTGTGCATCAGAGCATCAGCCAGTTATTTAGGATGTCAGATTGTGATGTACCGTAGCATCTTTTGAATACCGATATGAAGCGCTGGTGCATTTTACAGGAGAAAACATGACTGGTGTCTTCTGGGCTGTCATGAAAAATACCTTCACTGCTAAAATCCTGTGAATCTCTTTGTTAAACGCACTTTCAAATATCTACATAAAGAGTTTTTAAATCCCATCACTGATAAACAAATGAGGCTAAAATTCACACAAACTGTAAAAAGTAAAATATTTTTTCCTTTCTTTTTGATATTATAATGTTTAACATACAAGGTCTGAACGAACTTAAGAGTACCGGTCAATAGTTTGTGGACACCCATCATCACCTCCAGCGTCCACAGCACCTACAGCTAATAGTTGCAAAACTGAAGCTGAAACTTTTAAAATCTTACACTGATAATAAGAACATCCAGGTTACGGCTGACAACAGTCACAGCAAACGTGTAATAAACAAAAAATATATATAAATATATATGATTTGAAATGGATTTGAGTTACGATAGGTAATTAATTAATCCAGTGCAAATGAACCTACTCCTGATTTTCTGTACCCATGTTTTTGTGACGTTACGTTTAACCGGCTCGTCATCGCTAAATCTACAGATGCAGTTTAAACTGGACAAAGCACAGCAAATCATTCAGACAACAAATCTTATAAAGTGTTTCCCCTTTTCCCTGGATGATGAACGATTCAAATGTTTGGTACTTGTTGCCTGATAAGTGGCTATTTTATCAGGTTAATGGAAATGTCATTATTTTACTTTTGGTGTATTTTTTTTAGTCGAATAAAAGCTTGTTACATAAAACATACAAAGTGTACTTGGTACATGATAAAAGACACAGATGATCAAAATTAGCATTTAAAAAACATTGCATCATAAAAATTTAGGGAAGATTCCGGCTGCTCCCATTAGGGGTCGCCACAGAGTATCACAGTTTATTTTTTACTGGATCCGCTTCCTTACCTTTTCCTCTTAGAAAGTAAATAAATACATTATTCGTGATGATCTTTTATTGATCGAAACATTAAAATGTCTTTTTTATTTCTGAAGTCGATAAAAACGAAGCCAAAAAATGCCACATTAAAAATAAAAATATAATAGCAGCGCCGAGCCATCGACACAAACATGACCAACACAAACATCGCCTGCTTTACACCAGTGACTCAGTAATACGTCATTAAAAATAAAATCAAAAACAGGTTCGAAAGATCATCTACAGACTATTTATTCGACAGACAAATAAAAATATATATTTAGCATTTCACAGGAAATGCAAACCTTGAACATAAAACATTACACATGTTTTTTTTTTTATTGGAACAGCTCATCAAATGTCGGTACTTTTCATGCAAAAGGCAAATCGAAGATGCAGTTTAAATGTAAAAGAAAAAAAGTCATTGTGCATCTCTTTTGTTTTTTTATTTTACGTCAAAAAATAGGAATACCAAAAACATTCCTGAAAACAAACAGCAGGCAACATCGACTGAAACATTTGTTCTCTACAGATAAAAATAAACCTACCAAAAAGACCATCTTTCTTTATAAAACAATAAAAAATAAAAGAATCCTTTGTACAAATACCACATAACATTCAGACTTCAGGAACATCGTATACAGACTGTACGTGTTTTTGTGATGTAAAACATGACCAGGAAGGTATAAAGGCTGATTTATACTTCCGCGTCGCTCCGTCGCCTCGACGACGTCGTTTTCCTTTTCTACTTCTGTGTCGAGGTCGTATACATGCACTGCGAGGTAATTCACCACCACAACACAAGAGGGCGTCGGGTTTCTGATGGCTGCGTTCTTGTTTAGATTAGTTTGGCTGAACAACGAATGATTTGGCTCATGAACAAAACGTCGTAAACATCCAGGCTGGGAGCGACTACGAGTTTAACTACGAGTCTGCACGTTCCGTTGTTTTGATGTCTCCCCCCTTGTGGTGTGCGTCGCTACTCCCGGCGGGCCGCCATGTAATCGGGCGACGTAACGGTTCTGTCGGAAGGGGGTTCCGACGGCGCCGATTCGACGCAGAAGTATAAATAGGCCTTAAATCGTAATGTAAACTCAGATAACAGAAGGAAAATCTACAGCACTGTCATCTTTTACAAAATGTACAAAACCTGTAACTTGGTCCAACATAATACAATGTTCTTCGATTTTTTTTACAGTATGTGACAGTACAAAAACATCTTGTGCTAGAAGTGTTAAGGTGAAGCGAATGTGACTTGTTGACGGCGCCTTAGTCAAGTCACTTCAGTCATGGATGCTGAATGGTTCTGAAAGACAGAATAAACAGGATTCAGGAGTTGCACCGCGCCGTTCGAAGGGCAACATTTCTCTAAACCTCAAACGCTACTCTAATCCCGGATTACGCATCAATCAAGCGGTAATAACGGCAAAATGCATCGAGATGGAAAAGCGAGATGTTGTCGTCGTCGACCCCCCAGTTCGATTTCCTCTTGAATCAAGCGTTTCATCCATCTTCCAGGTTCTGATAAAGCTCACTGACAGCCCATCTGACTCCCCACCCCCCACCCACACCCACCAACCCTTTGGGCTTACCACACACGTCCAATTTCGTTGCACTGGGCATTTATTACAGCAACACGTCTAGAACTGTGATGCTCTGAAGTGTCCGTGTCCTTCAGGTTTGTTAAAAACGAAGAGGAAATCTTCAATCTTGCAGGCAGCCAGACGCGAGCGAGACGAGTTTCAACGCCGCGATCGCTTTCAAGTGAGCTGTCGGGTTCCATTAACTCTGCCGCACATTCGCACCTCTGGATTCTGATGAAAGGGGAGATAAATGGTGACGTGAACTACGGGGTGGGGGTGGGGGTGTTGGGGGAGCGGCGTGGTAATGTGTGCCGTACATCAAAATGACTATTACAGACACGAAAAGTCATTTTCACTCAGTTCTCTGGACAAACATCGAGACGGAGAGACAAACACACAGGACAGTTTTTAGTATCTCCATTTAACCTGACTGCATGTCTTTGGAATGTAGGAGGAAACCAGAGAACCGCAGAGGAAACCTACACAGACGTAGGGAAAGCATGCATAATCCACACCGGGAGCCCCCCGGATCGACCTTAGCCGGGAATCGAACCCGGCGATGGCCCTAACTACTATGTCACAGTTATTCAGCACAGTCTTTATTAACCTGTGTCGTACCTGTGCACTGAGCGTCTCTAGTGGACTCTCCACCCGAGGAAACGTCAGGAGCGGCAGGCCACGGTATTCTTCCGTCTTCCGCTTAGCAGGAGTCACATGAGTGCCTTTAAAGTTATTGACCACACATAAACCCTACAAAAGAGAAACATTATGAAGTCTATATGAACTAAACGGTTAAGACAAAGACGGAGCTGCAAAGTAACAGAGCTGTGAGCCGTTTTAAGCTCAGGGGAGTGTTAGAAGATATTATTAGGGGTGGAACGATTCAGCAAGAATTGATACAATCACTTTGGATGAATCGAATCTTTTTTGTAAGATAATAACAAATAGGTTACTGCCCTGGGGCCGTGTTGAGCCTTCGTGCTCCGGGCCCCAGCAAGTCCGTCAACTGGCCTGGGTATATCTCAGCTTAAGTAGTTTTGAGATCATTTGTTCTCGATCATTTTATTCGACTCTACGTCAGTCTGGATCATAAAATCACTAGAAAAGCATCAAATGCTCATAAAATCATGTTAGTGTACAATAAAAAATGAATCAAATCATATGAAAGTACGTTCAGTGGTTTATGATGCATGTTTCCTATGATTTTCTACATCCGTCTCATTCATTTGTGACCGTATATGTGCTGCATTCTATCCCGATGGCGCTTAAATCCGTTGTAGCCGCGTCTACATGTACATAAATAGTCTCAGGACTGACAAAACAAAAGCTTAATTTTGAAACGTACAACCTGTACGGACTGACCAAGAAAAGTGCGATGGCGGCTCCCAGGATGAATCCGGCGATGACGTCTGAGCAGTGGTTACGATATTCGGACACCCGCTTTAACCCGGTAAGAAACGCGGCACACAGCGTCCCCAAACACAGCACGGGCTTCGCCAGACGACTGCTCTTCGTCCTGATGGTGCTGGTGATGTACATCTGAAAACGCATTCCAGGACAATTACGGAAAATTATTAAGGAAAAGTTTTGGAGTTAATAACAAAACCTTAAATAAATTCTTGCAGGTGACGCCGAGAGTAGAGAAGAATCCTAAATGTCTAAAGCAAAAGACATTTGCAATGAAAGATAATATTTAGCTGGTCGGTGTTCGGTAAATATTTGTTCATAGTTCAAAACAGCTCAAAGAAGAGAACAGCTAAAGTAAATAAAATTAGCATCCATTGATCCATCGTGTAGTTATGATGGTGGTTGCTAGGATACTGAGTCAAACACACACACACACACACAGAGGAAAATTTCAGTATGTACAATTACCCCGACTGCATGTCTTTGGAGGACGTTTTTATTACTTTAGTTCAGGCTACATGTGACACATATAATTGTCATGCTGTGGCCATCCACCGTTCGAGTGCTCTGTGTATTAGTAGTTCCGCTGTCATGGTTAAGGACTAGTAATCAAGAGGTCCCTGGTTCCAGGCCCAACACTGTCTGGGTTGCTACTCCTGAGTCCTTAAGCAAAGGCCTTAAAATTCAAGTCATTCAAACTGACAGCCGGTCGCAGATGTAAATCTCTTTAGATAAAAAGATCTGCTCAGTTAAATTAAATCAAGCAGTCGTTATAAAAGTTAGTAGTTTATTATCTAGTGCAATATTTTGTTTTATATTAAATTGTTTAGATGTCAGGAGTCCATAAACCTTAGGCCATGTGTATATTAATAACGTAGTTACGGCATGATTGTGCAAATAACATGACAAGTTTGGTCGATAAGTTTGTTCTTTGTCATGAATAAATGTAAACGCGAAATAATTTATTCAGAAGACAGAAGAAAAGATAAAGAATAAAATCTTTTTTTTATTAACGGCACTTTATTGTTGCAAATCCAACAAAACATTCTTTAACATATAGTGGTTTAAAAAATATAGGACCACCTAAAATGTCCTAAAGAAAAACAGCTTTTGTTCAAACACATGCTGCAAAATTGTAAAACAGAAAAACACACAAATTATTAAAGAAGTAACTTTTTTTCCATGAATATAAAACTAAATCTTGCTAAACAGAATGAAAGTCACAGGTAAATAAGGTTGAGCGCTTACAGTGGCGTAGACGGCAGAGTAGACGCTCAGCGAGGCGTCTTTGGATGGAAAAGACCTCCTGGCTCGTTCCACCACCAACCGATTCCCTGTGCAGATGTTTCCATTCACGACGAACTGTTGGTTGGAACGACATTCTGCGCCGGTGTAATTGGGCTGGCAAACGTTGAGAAAATAGGGTGCGAGGCCGCCCGTCACCACCTGCCCCACGTTCACGAAGATGTCCGTCGCAAACAGGCCGAACGCAAACACACCTGCAGCAAAAGAACGCAAACACACCGATTTTATTTTGCCAATGATGGTCAGTGTGATTAGAGACTCTAGGACGTGTTGGCAGGACGAGTTTCATCAGAGTAAAATTAATCAGAGAGAGTAAACACAAACAAAACGGTTGCGTTTAAAACCGTACTAATACTTTATCTTCAGGTACAGAAATAAAACCGACATGCATTGGCCAATAATACATACATAACCCTTGCCATAATCTCAACCGAACACTAATCTCAACCCTAAACCTAATCTCAACCCTAATCTCAGGCCTAATCCCTAATCATAACCCTAACCGTAATCACAATACTAACTTAATCTCAACT
Source organism: Ammoglanis amapaensis (assembly GCA_028566735.1). Classification (NCBI taxonomy): domain Eukaryota; kingdom Metazoa; phylum Chordata; class Actinopteri; order Siluriformes; family Trichomycteridae; genus Ammoglanis; species Ammoglanis amapaensis. The sequence goes on from JAOUQU010000006.1 coordinate 259,941, forward strand.
CTAATCCTAATCTCAACCCTAAACCTAACCTTAGCCCGACCCTACCCCAAATCTCAACCCTAACCCAAACCCTAACCTCAGCCCTAACCCTAACCCAAATCTCAACCCTAACCCTAACCTCAGCCCTAACCCTACCCCAAATCTCAACCCTAACCCTAACCTCAGCCCTAACCCTACCCCAAATCTCAACCCTAACCCTAACCTCAGCCCTA
>JAOUQU010000006.1:304545-314761 GCA_028566735.1 Ammoglanis amapaensis
GACCAATGGAATTTGGCCGACTAGTAATTTTTTCGGTCGACCAACGACTAATCGATTATTTGCGGACAGCCCTAATGTTAAGTTTAAAAACTACAGAATCGTCTAATAATAAATCTAACGCTCCTCTTAAAAGGGAATACTTTATGCACAGGAAATCATTATTGTAACTTGGTATTTTAATTTAAGACGGCGACACTAGGATATTTTAAGCTTTCACTCATTTTAAGGAAGCATTGATTACCTAATTAGCGCTGATCCTAGATAAGACCTCTTTTTGAACGCTGTTACTCCAAGCACTCATCAAATAAACAGTGACGCTACGGGGTGACCTCTTCAACGCCGTAATGCACGTCTGATTAATGCTGCAATTAAAAAGCAGTTTGCAAAGCTAGAAATGGCATCCAGATGTTCCACTGAGAAAGAACAAAACCCTATCTGGGCTCTAAAAAAAAGCGTGAAGGTTGCACAGTACACTTACTTATTCTCCTTGGGTTTAAAAAGTTAATCTGCTTTAAAACGTTCCGATTTGAGGTTTATATTGTTTTGTTGTTTTATTTACTCTAGTCAGTTGAACTCGATCAGTGCCGTCCGTATGTGCAGACTTATACTTCGGTATCCACCGTGACCTCATGCATTTGGGATTGTTTCGAATCAATTTCTCTATGACGCTGGTTATGAATCTGGTTTTAAAGTGAGGCATTGTTTCCATGACTAAATCTGAGTTGTTTTCCGTCTCTGATGAAATAATGTTAACAAACTGCCGGGATGGCGCAACCAACAAAGTGGGCATGAGTTTTCTTTTTAACATTTACCCCTCAGTGAGGACCAATCCAAAGTATCGGTTACATCGTGGTTTGGCAGTGTGTTTAGAACAGCGTACTGATTAAAGCCAGCGAACAGCATCCCCTACACCCTTTCATGTGGTTTCTGGAAGAAACGTTGCTCCTTCCACACTTACCTTCTTGTCAGGATCATTTTTTCAAAACATCTATTGCCTAGACACGTTCAAAAATAATTCCCTTCCGTGAAGTGCATCTTCACACATTTGGCTCCTCGTTTTGCTGCTTAGTGGGAATTTGCGACCCTCATTTTTATTCGTACCATGACAAAAGTGTTCTGATGGATTTGGGAGATGTTCCTGCTGCTCGGAGGTGGTCAGTTTTCTCACAATCTCAGCTTTGCTGACCTGATCCTCGAATGTTTATGCCGGTTTTTTAGCCTTCAAAGGACCGGATTGATTGACTCTGTACGCTGTGTGAGATGCGGTAAGGTACGCGAGTCAAAGCTCCAAAATTGGAAAGACCCGCGCTAGGAAAGCAACGTCCAAAAGCCCAGGACTTTTTATATATGGAAACTAAAATAATAATGATATTACACACAAAGCCAGAAGGGGGTTGAACTGTTTATTTCACTCCTGGGTTTTCACAAGCCTGCTGCCAAAAAGGATACGACTAGCAGTTAGCAGTGATGAATTCTTTGCACTGGTGAATGCTGTGAACTGAAGTGTATGACATCAGTGGCTTAAAGCACCGCATGATGGTGGGTATATTTTTATTATCCTTCAACACGTTTCGTATTTATAAAGTACTTAAGCTACCATGTCAGTGTTTTTGCTGAATTAATGATATTCGTCCCATTTTAGTGCTTAGTACTCTCTGCACATGTCATTTACAGCAGACCAGAAAGTGTTCAGGCCCCTTAAAGCTTTGCATATTCATCTTAAGGACTTTTCTATTGATTCTATTTTACTATCCGCATTATTAGAAAAGTATCAAGAGGCCCTTTTTTGGCAGAAATTCCTGAAGCAAGTCGGATGTATGAACGGCCTCAGATTCAGATCTACTGTAAAGATTTGCCCCGAAGCCTCTTCAGTGTTTTTCTTTTAGCCTCTAAGCTTTGGTTTATTGTTACGTTGAATTGTGAACTTTCACCTCAGTCTGAGGTTTTATAAAGGCAGACTTGTGCATGTCTTTGACTCGGCGTTAGCTTCCGTCTAGCCACTCTGCCATAAAGTCCTGATTTATGAAGTGCTCCGGAGATGCTTGCCTGTCCAGCAGGTTCTATCATCTCTGCATACAACGTTTGGGTTCCTTTTCTGCTAAGTGGACAAAGGCCGCTATTGTTTGCGGCCCAAATTGTTTTAAAAGGCCGACCATTGGAACCATTTGGGATTTTCTACGTCTGCTGTTGTTGGTCTGAATACGTAATCAGTAGAGTCCATTGCTTATACCTTAACACTTTAACAACAGTGTTTTGTGACCTCGCATTGAGGTCCGACTGTATGGTTTAAATGCTGTTTACATGAGTCTCTGTTCTCACCCTGCGCTATCTTCATGGCATTTAAGGTCGTAACCCGTAAAAAGCTTGTTTTCCTGGCCAAAAGGAATTCGCTGCAGGACCGAAAGTGAAATAAAGGGCAGGGTTGTACTGTTTACAAGGGGTTAAATGTGACTAGAGGTGGAAGGCAACAAAGAACAAAGAGTCCAGAAGGAAGGGACGGTAGGTAGGGACGGGGGGACGAAGAGGAGGGGGGTACGGGGACTTTATTGAGAAGGAGGCTTGAGGATCGAAGTGAAATTTACCAGACGGACCTCTCATGTGCTCTTATTGATGGAGCCTTCGGGCTCTTGTTGCTTAAATTGATGTTGCCTATTTTAAGAACCTTGTTGCTGTGAATACAGACTTCATGGGATCACTCATTTTTGCAAACTTAACGTTGCTTTAAAAGATTTGTAAAAAATAATAATACTCTTTATATAAAAATCTTTAAATCATTCCTTGACTCGATCCAGAACGATCATGTTTTATTGTTTATGTTTGATGGAAGATGGCGTGGTGGGCGGGAGAGGAGATGTGCAGCAGTTAGTGGGCTCAGTTTCTTTTAAGTTTAATTGCAGTTGTTCACAGACAGTAAAGACTTCCTCTGGTGACTTCTAGACCATAAATGCTTTCCTACAATTTTGTCTTTGTGATGTTTTTTTTATCATTTGTAATTTACTAACTACAAATGTGGTCTTTTTCCTACAAGCCCAGTTGGGATCAAATTAAAGGAAATTATCATTGTTATCTGATCTGGGTGGGGTTATTAAATTTGGATTTTTGAATACAGTTTTCACCCCCTGCTATACTTTTGACACGGTGGAATTGATCCTCCGCATTTAACCCAGTCTGTGCAGTGAAATGCACATTTACGACTAGGCCACATGCTAGAATGTGATCACGATGCTCGAATGATTTTATTTACTTGAGGATTTTATTCGCGTCGTCTTTAAATGATGCAAATGCGCTCTATTACGTACAGAACAGAGTTCTGTTCGTCACGTCGAAGCTGCATCTGTCTTCACAAGCTCGTGTTTGTTTAGCGCTGGCGTTCCTCTAAACTGCTCGCAAAAATGTTTGCGTAAAGTCAACACCGGATTTGTCATGGCGCTTAAGCAGATTAAATGCATTAAGTGAACGTGCACAAAGTTTTCACGACCCCAAATGCTAAATGATTAAACCTCTGGTTGTGTTATAACCGCGGTCGTATTTGTACATATTTTGAATATTAAAAAAGAAATCGCTTCCAGGTCATGATCGTTATCGGGCTTTTATTATTGCCCGGTTAGGTCAGACGTCGAATATTGTCAAGCAAAAGCTACTAAACAGTGTGATGCTGTGATTCAGCGTTAACAGACAATAGGCTTTGTTCGGCTTGGACATCTGTTGTGCACATGGCAGTGCCACTGAGGAGTCTGGGTTGGGATGTTAGGATCTTGTTGAACGCAGCAAAGTCACAGTGGATTTCTGGGATTCATTAGAGTACACGAAGAGCCGCCCCAAAAATTAAATCGGTCATGCGGATGGTGTCTGTCTGAAGAATGCGATCAACGAACCGGGACCTCGTGTATTTTAGAGGCGAATTCCAGGCAAACGGATTCGAAACACGTGTTTTACTTTTGTATGTTCGAGGCAAAAGGGTCAAACTAAAGAAAAAAAAGAAAAGTATTTATAGTTCTTTTTAATAAGGTGTTAATACACAACAGCTTCAGGGCACTTTGAGCTATAAATGTGAAAATGTACTCGACACCAGAACCAACAAACAAAAAAAACGATTCCATTGTTTGTTAACTAGATAATTAAAATAATCCTGCATAGATGTTTAACAAGATTGAAATCCACTGATTACAAAGATTTCATAACGAGGCTGAACAATCGATGGTTTCTAGTCTAGTTAGGTTTGTGTTTATAAATAATTTTCATTGTTTTTCTGTGTGTCTGTCGGATGTAACAGGTCGTGTTCGGCAGAGCTGCTACAGTGCTGCCATATTTCTGTCCACCATCCTAGTTTGGATTCGTTTACTCCAGAGTGTTTGCTTCGACCTGGCCTTGGCTTTACTTAAACTTAAACAGACAATCACACACACGGAAGTCCTAAGCTCCGAAGTCTTTGATCAGGTCTTTCTCCTCGAAGGCCTTTGGATCCTATGTTGCCGGCTGATATGTTTTCCATCAGTGAAGTGTTTGTAGTGTAACACATGTGCATGACTGAGGACTGTGGAGACACACCATGGGGGCCCGTCTCGTTCGAAACGTCTCTCTGGGTGAATTACCGTCCCGATGTTGTTAAGTGTAGAATCACACTTGTCGGCCTGAAATTATTCTTGCAAGTGGTCTGAACGGTTTGTTTTACCAAATGGGTGCAGCTGTGTGGTTCAGGTACTTTGTGAGTTTAAATCCCTGCCAGTATTGAAGGTTTAAGGTTGATTTATTCTTCTGCCTTGTCTTCATCGTTGTCCCTAATTTTTCAAAAAGGTTATATTTAGGTTATATGCAACAACAAGTAATTCACCGCCACAACACCAGAGGGCGTCAGGTTTCTGCGGGCTCTGTCGTGTTAGTGTTTATCCCACTGGTATGGCGAGGAGTAAGAGAGGTCGTTGGTGTGTGTTTAGCCGATTGCTGTTGAACAGCGAAGGATTTTTAAACGTTGGATCGTAATCAAAGCATTGTAAACGTCGAGGCACCACAATATTTCAGTGAGTGAATGCTTTAACTACTGCCATGCGAACATTATTGTTTCCATAGCCAAAGTGCTCCAAAAAGATTCTGTGGACCGGATCACGTCGATGCGGAGTATAAATCGGGTCTTTAGCATTATTGTGTGTAGTTTATAGCTGCGTAACCGCAGCAACCGTGTCGGGATAGTTATTAAAAGCATCACTAATTTTTATCTCTTTATTTTTCTCCTTTTCTGGTTGCTACAGAGGCTCGCGATGAACATTTTTGATGGCACATTTTTAAAGAAACCTACTTATATAATGTCAGGTTGTTGCCTAAATCGCCATAATTGAAATGCATCATTATAAATAGTTTTTATTGACATTTTATATGTATGAATTTTTAGTTATATTATTATTACATGATTGTTTTGTCAGCGTGCTTGATGTTCTTTTGAGGTCTTGTTATATTTGTACTAGTGGATGACAGCAATGTCATGGATGTCAAGTAAAAACCTTTAATAAAAGAAAATCACCACAAACATGTCGCTGGGAAGTTATTTCCCCTTTTACGTTTTTGGTGTCCTCTTGAATTACTGACGATGGCAAAGTTTTTGGTTTTTCTTGCTTGTTCTAGTCCTGCTGGCTGGTCTGTGGTATTTGAGGTCGGTTTACACAGAGTTTGGCACGTGTTGATTTCGGTTTACAGCATGTCACATCTGCTATTTGTATGTTTACCCGACTCGTAGATACGACACTAAGCGTCGCTCTTAGCCTAACGTACGTTTCTTGTCTTGATTAGGTCTGTGGACGCGTTGCGCAGAAGATGCAATAAATAGGTGAAATAAATAATGTCACGATCGTATTAAGAGTCTATTGTGCTGAACTAGGTCAGAAAAAAAAGTGCTGGTAAAGAGTCCAGAAGGAACCACAAACTAAAGTGTAAAAGGATCTTTTTGTAATTTCCACATGTACCTGCCAAATCTTCAGTGTGTAAAGAACACCATAAAAGTGCTTCCAAGCGAAGAAAATGAAGTACAGAGCTGTAATTTTTATTTATACGTTTGCTCAGTGGAGCCTCGGCTAATTCGATTTATATATTATTTTTGGAGGGCAGACTGTCTTCAAATTATTCGGCTTTTCCTCCCATCAAACACGAGCTCTGATGTACGATGTACGACGTAGATGGAGTATGTAAACGTGTACATTGTCTCTCAAAGTGCTTGTTACATTAGGCCGCACTTTTCTATTGACCTTTTTTCACGAGTTCGCAGTGCCGTCTGTCTGCACTGGTCATGTTTAGAAAGTAGAAAGACGGTTGTGTATTACCTTACGATTTAAATATTAAGTATAACACCCATGTTATTAATAGCATTCTATTGGATATTGATGCTAATTTAGCAATTTAATGAATAATATAGTTTTTTTGTTATTAATAGTTATGTATAAAGTCTCCAATAAACTAAATATCTCTTTTATTGGGGCAAAATCTACAACTATTCGAATATTAGATCACATATATACAGCTTGCAGATCCAGTGAATCTAATCACGAGCCATAAAAAAGTGGAACATATTTATATTTACTGCAAATGGCTAATAACTCGACTTTGTATCCACCACTACAACTATAATACGAACATTATATTTCCAGCACCGCTATTACTCCCGGGCTGTATTACTTGGTGATTTACTTGGACTCACTAATAGAATAATAGAGCTCTTGTAAAACAAACCCCGCTGACATAACCCTCATTTTCGTACACGGCACTTAAGTGTCCTTGGCTACAAAGAGAAACTGTTGTCATCCCAGGTCCTTAAAAACACAAAAAAGGCCCTGCAGGGTTTTTGCTTTCTAACTGTACATACTGGTTAATTATTAGTGTTTTAATGCCATGAACAATAAAGTCTTCATTGAAGTATTGAGAATTACAAGAGCTACTCGTGCACACGTTACTTTACTCATAATAGAACCTTGATATCATTGCAATATGATGGTCTGAATGCAGAACGGTCTACGGCGTACACTGTATATACACATATATGTACAGTACATGAATGCTTGTTAAAAAATAGCAGTTTATTATATGAGCTCTACCAAACTGGGAGCGAGTCGAACCACAGTAAGTGTAATTGAATGACTTAGGAGGATTGTAGCATTTGTCCAATGTCAAGGGTGACATGTACAGCCCAGGTCAAGGAGCCCAGGTCAACCAGACGTGGCTGTACACAGAGGAGAAAGTATATCCTCGTCGTTATGCCCAAATGTAGTGAAACAGGTGGCGGATTTCTTTTTGCAAGCCTTAAGTCCGTCAGTTTTTTAGCCCCATACAAGGTAACCAACATCATATATTTATACAAACCCGCCGGCTGGTTCTGTCGGGATTGTTTTCAGTACTTCAAGAATGGCACACATACCCATGCGTCTCGGTAAAGTCCTGATCATGTAAACACAATTAATCTTTTCACTGTTTGTAACCACTGAGTAAACGTAAATGTGTAAAACAGAGTTAACAAACCTAAGTCGTCTGTACATTCTCAAAAGATAAACCGCACTGCTGGCCCGGTGCCTGTCGCTTTTTTCTTCAGACGTATACCACATCGCTTTTCAAATATCACGTCAGTTGTCCACGGCTGGCGCAGATCGAACACGCCGACGCACTTCTGCCTGGTAGAAAGTTCTGGCTCAATCAGGACGAAGTGATGAAGCTCACCGTTTGGCTGATGTTTTTCTTTGTGAGCTTTCCAGCTAGAGAATTAAATAAGAGACGGGAAAGTGGTCCTGTAGTCCCGTGCTTAAGAGACACTGTGTCTAGCCATGTGCCTTTAATATCCGTACATTCACATTCTTTTCTACAAAGGACTGCTTGGGTTATTAGCTGTTATAAGCACGAATTCATAATTCTCTTCCAACAGACCACACCGGCAGAATTCCTTTGTCTTGTCTGTTTCATCACAGATTCATCACTGTTGGGCATTAGATTTATAAATACTTTTCGATTAAAGCATCTAGTAATGCCATAAAATGAACCGAAAAATGTGAAAGATGGTTGTTGGTTGGAGAAGTGGGTTTGTGATCTGAAAGTTGCCGGGTGGTCACGATTAAAGTCTGCCCTTGAGCGAGGCACCGGACCCTTAACTCCTCTCTGGGCGCCGTGAGTTGGGCTGCCCACCGTTCCTGGGCGTGTCTGTTCATCGCTGCCACGTAGTGTGTGTGTGTTCATGGGTGTGTTTAAATGTGTTTTCATTACACTTTCACTGGAACACAATTTCTTGAGCAACTAACGGTTATGGGTCTTACTCTGGGCCCCAACTTGGTGGTAGTAGGACTTGAACCATTTACCTTCTGATCTCTAACCCAGTATTTTAAGCACTAAATCATTTAACATTTTGTACTTTGTGCGAGCCGTTAAAGCTTTTTTTTCTTCAGTCTTCATGAATAATTCCTTCCATTCTGTTCTCGTCTGTGCTGTTTGTTGGTCCGTGGAAAAACACGACCAAAGTTTACGAACAACAAGACTTCATTGATGCCGTCAGGCATCTCTAACTTTCCTTCTGGGATAATAATATTAAGTATGAGCACGAGTATTGAAATAGCAAGCTTATGAAAATCTTTACCTACCTTGAAATGAGCGCACGGGGAAAATGTGACTCTAGTGAAAACGACATGTGAAAGAGCTTTCGAGTAAATCTTTGAGAAAACGTCGAGCGCATCAACGTTTATGCTTTTATCTCGGGGATTTATCTCAGATTGGAACTTAAGGGTATAAAAAGTATAAAGTGGGTGGATCCTACACAAAGCTTGGAGCACTTACGTTCTGGATTTATATTGTTTATCCGTCTGAGATTTGCAATCACAGACTGGCAGGATGATTGAGCATCCTATGTAAGCTTATGTAAATGTTTTCTTCCTCTTTGCTTGACCCTTTCAGGACATTGATAAACACTTGCAGAGATCCGATCTCAGCCGAACGCACTTAAGCTAAGACACTTTATAATTCTGCTACCAAAAAATAATAGCATTGTATGTCTTTAATGACCCGTTCTCATCTCCGGCCGGCTCTGGCTTCGGAAGCCAAGAATAACTAAAACGAGGGTTTAATACTTTGTCTTCCTTGCTTTCGACCTGGCCAACACCGAATCACCGGGTTAAACCCGAACGCCTAGATGGAGAACCAGCAGTATGGACCGTCCGTTTAGACATTTGGTCTTTGCATGTATGCAGTATGAAGTCTGTAGCAGTTTTTTTAATAGAAATTATTCCAGTGCACAGAACTGTACAACTTACTTAGCTCATTCTGAAAGCAAAATAAAAAAAACATACCACATGATCTTTTTTCCATGACTGGGTAAGTCGTGACTAGTTGAGACTTTAATCTTAATATTGTCCTGATAACCCTGGCATGTCCTCGGTGTTTTCACTGGCGTGCACTTCTAGTCTCTCTGTTTGCTCCCTATTTTAGACTCTTGTACAGACTTTACACGAGTCGTGCCGATATAATTAATCATAGTTTGCGAGAAAATGTTTTTCTTAGTTGATGGATTTCAAACTTTTCACCATCTGAAAGATTCATAAAGATTGACAGTCTGGGTCTGACAGGCGCTGTATGATTAATGGTGATTATGTTAGCCATGCCAGCAAAACAGGCTTTCATTTGTGTTTACAGCTGCTTTGCAAAAAATGTAATTTTTAAAATCATTTTAGCTCTCAGAATAACATTCACCTTGAGTATGTTTCTTGTAAAGATCATTATTATTATTATTATTATTATCTTGAGTTGAACGTTAGAGCCAATATTGCTATGTTATGTTACGCAACGTTAGCAATGTTAGCAACGTCGGTCATGTTTGCACATAGTGGAATGTATATGTATTATTAATATGATTCAACAAGTGTTCCTTGTTACCGAGGTATCTGTACATATCAGGTTATCTGTATAGATTGATTTGAGTTTTAAAATTGATCCCTCTTAATGTTTACGGAGAATCTCCTGGTTAGTCCAGAAGATCCAGAAGATTAATCTTTGGATCAAGACAAGTGTTTCATGTATTAAAAGGAATGCAATTAGAATATATTTATATAAGAATATCTCTCTCTATTTTATCCTTCAGTCGACTTTGACCCTGGGTTACTCTGTGGTTACCGTTACCGATCCCCAGTGTATCTCGGCAATTACATTTTATGGGGTAGGTTGCCAGGTCTTTCCCCAACCCTGTATCTCTACAGGGATCTTGTGT
>JAOUQU010000006.1:323908-341074 GCA_028566735.1 Ammoglanis amapaensis
CCCGACCCGGGGATCGAACCCGGGACTTCTTGCTGTGAGGCGACAGTGTTATAACCACTCAGCCACCGTGCCGCCCACAAGATAATATAGAGGTGTTGTAAACATAATCTATAGGAGATGCTACAGACGTGATGTACAGATGACAGATTCAATTTCAGATAGAATCATTTGTAATAATAATAATAATAATAATAATAATAATAATAATAATAATGATAATAATATCATAATAATTCTTGATTTGCAAATTGAAATAGTTGCAAAAGTTGGTGGCATAAAGTATAAAGAAATGATCAGGTTTTCTCACATGACTGAATGGCTTTAATGCGTTTCCTTTCAAAATCACACTTTTTTGTGACTGTGTTTTATGTTTTCTTGTGACTTTTATTAAGAAAATTATTGATTATTTGCTCCGTGTAATACGATGTGCTGTAATGTTATATTAAAGTTGCACAAGTATTTTTCCATAATTTCGTACGTGCACACTTGACCCCTTTTCTGCCCCCCTTCACCCCCCGAGACATGAACCGCGACACGATGTCACAACTACATGACATTTAACATGCTAGCACTCACTTAACTACAGTTGCCAATTTAAGCCTTTTCTTTCCTGACATTGCTTTGTGGTTGCAACATCTCTCCTCTCATCTAACAACCCGAGGATGGAGGGGCTTCAAGGGGTAACGCTTTATTTTTAGAACTGCTGGTTTACTAGGCCATCCGGAAGTAATTTCACACTCGAGGCGCAGCCTGTGTGTTACTTTTCACTCGCACTGGGGACTTGAAATGATCCCCGTGAGAGGGCAAACGAGCTACAGCAAGACAAATGAACAATGTGTGTCTTGTACATAATACACACAATGTAAGTACATACAAAGCACGTTATGTAAAGAGTAATTGATTGTAATTACAATTATTGCTTTACATTTTTGTGTTAGCCCCTCCCAATTAAATTCAACAGTATTCAATTCAATTCGATTTAATTCGTCTCTTCATATTTGAGACAAAACTGAGACGTAACAGAAGGAATGATGAACTGCACACGCCATTATGTTTCAACACTATTTTAATATATTTAGATTTAACTTATTTATTTTTCAGATTTAATTAATTTTTGTAGTTTTTATTCTAGTAAATCGCAGTTCCTAATAGTAGAAGAATAGAACACAGATATTTAAGATTAGATTTTAATTTCACTTAAATGAGCTGCAGGCAACCATCAAACATTTAAAATATTATATCTATCTATCTATCTATCTATCTATCTATCTATCTATCTATTATTATTATTATTATTATATATGTAGAACTATATAGAATTATAAATAAAGATGTGCAGATGTAAAGATAAGGTTTAAGCATCGATGCTGGCATGTTAGACCTCCTCACATTGCTCTTCGGAATAGCGTGATGCTACATGTGTTAAATAACCATATTAAGGTCTTATAAGGCATCACGAGAACCTTCACTAGTTAGACAGACAGCGAGGCAGTGAGACAGCTCAGTAGGTTTTTAAACACACACCACTATAGCTGACGTATGTAGTCGCTGTTTTCTGGTTGAAAGAGTGGCACAACAAACCAGCTTCATTAAAGAAGCTTTCTATCGAGTAATCTATTTTATTGTCAGTCATAGGAACGGCGTTGTAGCCATGGAAACGGTCATTAGTACGATTACTCATTACTAAAAAAGATATGGTTAGTAATGCCATTTACTTTTAATCACTTCATGTAAACACATATGACGACTAGCATATCATAGTAGAAAAGAATTACAATATTTCATGAGGCAACGCTCAGAGTCACCACGGCCCTTGTTAGCAGCTGTGATGTACCCGATACACGGTGTGTCTCCTATCATCCATGCCGATGAGCATGTCAGTAGCTTCCTTTTGCTTATCAACTCTGTGAGTAAAAAGGAAGCGCATTTAAATAAATATGCAGTGTTTAATTTAGAGATATATGAAAAAACCTTCCAGGAACTTCAGTGATTATTAAAAACGCGCCGCCAAATTTCTTCCATGTTGACTTTACTAAAGTCAAACAACAATTATATATTCCTCGAATGCAAAAACATTTACAGAGAGCGCATAAAGAGAACCGCGCTGATACCGAAGTGGACAAGATCGTTATGAAATACAACCAGCGGCCCGTAAAGAGCCCCGACGGCGACAAAAACGAGACACTTTCGGGATTACGTGGAACATAGTGGTGTGTTCACTTCTAGGGCCTGAATACAATGTTTTGATTTACGAATGAATAAGAAGTCCTAACATCGGATGGAAAACGTGTCCAGACACATGGAGGCCTTTATAGCTGCACCATGCTAACGGGGATCATATAAGGAAGTGATGCGCAACACGCTCAGGGTCAGTTGTCTACATACTTTTGGCCTCGTGCATGCAGACTTCATTCTCCATTTCAAAACAACAGACCTGCATAGTGGAAGCTTCCGTTCTACCTGTGCGCTGTACACGTTACATGCGTTCATGTGTGCTTTTATTTGTTTAAGTGCATAATTGTAATAATTACTTTCATGCATCATCTTCAACGAAGTCGCAGCCTTTATTTACTGACGTGTACTCAGTGGAGTACCGAGAACCCTGGGAAACGCGTGTCCTAGGTGCGGCTATATCGAGCCCATTAACACACATCCTAAGAACTTCATCCTGGTCTGAAGTCTCTCCGGGTTCAGCATCGCCCATAAACAAGAAATCGCCTCGATACAAGAAAGAAAAAAAAAAGCATAATGTACTGGGTGCCTGGCAACACACAAACATTACATCACTTATTCAAACTAGAGGAGGTATAAATTAACTCATTCACATTCTGTGAACCGCACGTTGATAGAAAACTACTATTGGGCTCTTGAGCAAGGTCAGAGCAAGATCAGTACCCTGTCAAAACTACATATCTAAGTAATCATACTCAGAATTTATGATTATTGATTATGGTATTGTATTATTTTATTGTCTTATTTTACTCCGTGTCCAGGGTGGTTATAGATCAGATGGGCTTGCAAGCAGATCAGGTTGTCGGTTCGTTTCCAAGAGTCGACCAAAGTGCCCTTGAGCGAGGAACCGGAAGCCTAACCGTTTCCCAGGCACCGTAGCTAGGGCACCGCGCCGGGCACACATGCTCACTGCTACCCTCTAGTGTTTGTTCGCTAGTGTGTGTGAATGTGTGTTTTTGGTTAGATTTGGAAGATAAATTCAGAAATGTGTAAAAAGAACAGTTTGTGGACAAGTCTATTGAATTGTAACACACACACACACACACATGCACACACTTTCTAAATTTTACATACTTTTTTTTTGGGGGGGGGGGGGTTGGAATAAAATTAGAAAAGAATTCTTATTATAGTCCAGCCATTACACAAACAGTGTAGTTCATGGAACTATGAAGCATCCAGTATAAAGGGGCCAGTACATTAAACTCCTATAAGGGCCACATACCGGTTTGATTGGGGGAGGGGTGGTCAGGTGATGCTTTCCCAGCAGGTAATGCCCCCCTCCCCCACCTCACCTGGGTGTCTCTCTGCTCTCTCCCGATTAGAAGGAAAGTGGGCGGTGCTACTGTATGTGCAGGCCAGGATGAGATCCCTCGTGACGTCAGAAGATGCGGAGCAGCTCGTGGATGCGCCTTTAAATGTCGGAGGCGCAGTTCGGACGGACTTTCGGCATCAGTGCGCCTGTACGAGGACTGGAGCAGATTTACTACCAAGTTTAACATGTACAACGTGAAAACTGCAGCGTGAGGACTGGATTTGAATCTCTCTGTGTGTGTATTAGGTGAGTTGGCTGTTTGAATAGGCTATAGCTCATTATAACTATGACTCGACTACGCCCTGTTGGTTAAACGTGACATTTCAAGTGAAATGCATGCTGGTAGAAGGAAATATACTTACAAGATGCGTCGTGTCTTACCATCATGCATCCTGGGTGCATCAGGAATTCTGGATCACCAAGCGCAAATACGCACGACATATATAAATACATATACGCATTATAACCGCATTATATTACCCTGTTCGTAATTCAGGTTTCCCACGTGCACCGTGTATGATGGATCCAGTATAGGTGATGGTGCACTGCCAGTCTATAGGTTGGCTGTACATTTTATGCGCATCCACTGCGGCGCAGGCGCTATGTATGCGTTATAGCGTCCGGTCCAACAGTCCTGCACAGACAGACAGTGGCAGTTTGCTCAGAGAGAGAGAGAGAGAGAGAAAGAGAGAGAAACAGACTGCTAATAGTACCCTATATCTCCAGGATTCTCTAAACTGGTATCAGTACGGTTGCATCATAATGAGTATCCATAGCAACCGTACTTTTTATTATTAAAATGTTTACATTTACTCCATTCAGCAGTGTATTATTAAATAATAGGAATGATAATAAACAGTAACCTGGACTATATCACTATATAAGTGCAACGTGTCAATTTTTAAAATATACAGTTTATATTTATACACTTATGACTTTTTAATTTAACCCTTTTTGTGTAAAGATGATGATCTTAATTGTAATCTATTACCTCTATATGTTATAATGTTCTACAGCGCTTTAGTTCCATCTAATTTACACATTTTTTCACATCCGTCCCAACAAATGTCGGGCAGACGTTCATCATTCCAAGGGCCCGATTTGTCGATTTAAGTGGGTTCCAAAAATATTGTGGCACCAGCAGTAGTTCCCATGGTTAGGAATAATATAATAAATAATAAATAAATATGTGGCCGTTCAATAATAAATGACCAATTTTATAATAAACATATTAAATAATACTTTTCTAGAAAGACAATTTTAGCTTTTACAACCGTCTGGATAGAGCAATTTAATCTCTTCTTCTTTCTGTCTGTCTGTTTTTAAGACTTCATAAGGAGCAATATGCCTGAGCAAAGCAACGACTATCGTGTAGTGGTGTTCGGGGCTGGAGGGGTCGGCAAGAGTTCCCTCGTCCTGCGTTTTGTCAAAGGAACCTTCCGTGAGAGCTACATCCCTACGATCGAGGACACGTACCGGCAGGTAATTAGCTGTGACAAGAGCATCTGCACGTTACAGATCACAGACACCACAGGCAGCCACCAGTTCCCTGCCATGCAGCGCCTTTCCATCTCCAAGGGCCACGCCTTCATCCTGGTCTATTCCATCACCAGCAAGCAGTCGCTGGAGGAACTGAAGCCCATATTCGAGCAGATCTGCCAGATTAAGGGCGACGTCGATAGCATTCCCATCATGCTGGTGGGCAACAAGGTCGACGAGACCAGCCGTGAGGTGCAGACCAGCGATGGCGAGGCCTTATCCAAGAAATGGAAGTGCGCGTTCATGGAGACGTCAGCCAAGACCAACCAAAACGTCAAGGAACTCTTTCAGGAGCTGCTGAACCTGGAGAAACGCAGAACTGTAAGCCTACAGATCGATGGCAAAAAGAACAAGCAGCAGAAAAGGGCGGAGAAGCTCAAGGGCAAGTGTGTTGTCATGTAAGTCCACAAAAGAGAAGACGTGTCTGCAGTTATGAGACGGGAAACCAAAGATGGAAAAGCTTGCACGACATAGCAGTCACAACTCCCATTGTTGCCATGGTTAAGAAGACCATTCAAAAGGCTGTGGTTGGTTTTCCTCAAATATCTTGGAGAACCTTTTTCCAATCACGTCACATTTGAACACCGCTGCTTTTGGGAGACACGATAAGACTGGAGTTTTGAATGGAGCTCGGTCTTACCTCACTGCACGTTTGCACCAGTCATTTATAAGGCTTGCAAAGCATCTAGTTTATTCCATAAATACCTCCCACTTCAGAGACCAGTTATCAAGTGTATATATATATATATATATAATATATATAGTATATGTAATATATAGTATATATATATATATATTTGTATAATACGTATGTATACAATTGCTCATTAAATGGGCACAACACATAAACAGGTATACACGTACGCTCTATCATTTCCGGAGAAAATATTATTTTGCAATGTCAGATTTACGAGGGGTTGACGAATCCTGGAAGAGAATCGTTTTATTTATTTATGATATGCAGATGTGTCTAAGATGCTTTAAGAAGCCAGTGTGTTACATGAATTACAAACATGTCATACTTGACAATATTGATTTATAAAGCTCTTAATTATTTAAATATTTCATTTTCTATTTTATTATTGTGATAACTTCTTGAGAATGGAATTAGAATATATTATATTGTATGGTATTGTTGTCTTTACACATCTATACATTTTATTCTGACCGTTCAGTCCAGGTCTGAGAAATGTTTAAGTAGTCAATATATTATAAACCTTCATCTGTCTTTCACTAAAATCTCTAAATCACTAAATTCTCTCTGAATTTGGTTGCATATTAAAGTCTTCAGAAGATGGGAGGTTTTCTGAACCTTATATATTTTGCTATGCATATTTTGTAAAATTGTTTACCCTTCGTAGTAATTTATCATCACAAACTATTCATGAAATTGTGTTAATACTGTGTTTTAGGTCTAAACCTTAACTAAGACATTTTGGTCTTGAATATTACGTACATAGAATGTATATAAAAGATTATAAATAGCTTTAGTAATGAAGCTGATATTGTGAAATTACAGCTTTATAAATGTTAGCTGATGATGAGCTAAATCAGGAATTGTGGATGTGATTGGTTCAGTGTTTTATTATAAACAGCCAGTTAAGTTTAACACATTTATATTTATATTTCTTAACACAACTATTATACTGATTAACATTCTCTAACTTGGACGGATTTGTAATCTGTCAGTTGTTAGATATTCTACATGAATGAGTAAATTCGAGTTGACATTTACAGTTTCAATATCATAATTGTTCTCAGTGTGGTCTATAGTTTAAGACCGACATGATTGTGTTTAACAAAGTAGAACTTGTTCTTCACTCATTTGCAAGTAAAAAAAGAGTAAAACGTGGAAGAAAAACAAATATTTAAACAGCCAGGAATTTACACTGACAGGTTTACGCAGAATGTAACCAGTAGTAGTAATATGGAAACATTTAGTGTCAGACAAACAAAAGCTTTAAAAATAATAATATTTCTTTTAATTATTTTGCACAAACAAAAGATTTGGGTTTGTGCTTTTCTTACGCCCAATACAGATGCAATGATGCCACTGATCCAGTGTTCTCCATGTTCGTTTATGAATAATGCAATTTTAAATAATGCAACTATGATATCAGAGTTCTTCAGAGTTCTGACATCACACGGCACATGTGACAATTCTACTTTAAACTGTAAGTGATCTCAGATCGTGCATTTGGGTGAAACTAAATTTACGAGCCTGTAATCTGGGTTTGTTATAACAAAAACAGAAATGATATCCCTTTATTATCCCTTTATTTCAGGAAATCAGAAAGTGACCTTTGTATGTGGTGCATGGAAGTGATGATAATTGTAAAGAAGCCTTGAGGATTTGTCTGATTTAAAACAAAAAGAATGAAACATTAAGCTTTAAAGCAAGACAGCATGATTTAACCAGCAGCAGGGACGAGTTTCAGATCCTGGTCGTGAAAAACTAACACTAAACCATAGACCACACAGACGAGCCTAATCAGTAGATTGTTTCCCACAGACTTAAGCTTGAAAGAAATAACGTGTATGTGTATATTCTAGCATGACGGGTCTTGTTATTTACCGGTAGATTCTTGCTTATGAGCTGACGTCTATTGCTGCTTCGGCTGTGTTTCTTTACATCGGTACTGCCCACAACGCAGCAGATATTGTGCAAGTTCTATATTGTTACGGGAATGTCACACAGTGTAACAGGAGCTAAAATAAAGACAGACAGATGTTAGTATATAATGCGTCTGAGCTTGATACCTATATTAAAAAAATGTTCTTAGCTAAAGGCACAACGGTGCCAAAACGATGAGACGATATGTGTTAGTTGGAATTCGATTCACTGCCGAGTGAATCAAGTGACTCGAGTCTGTTAGTTACCGAATTGTAAAACAAATGCGATGTGTTGTTGTCCTGACGAAATGCCTGTAAGATCATGTGTGCCTACAAGTTTATATAGTATTGTATATGAAATAAACAAAATAAAGGATGTTCTGCATTTGTGACTGACAAATCTCAGTGATTTAAAACATCTAAAACATTCTTATCTTTATCTTTTATGTCAACTATAATGTTTAATAACTCGGTTTTAAGTAAATAACTGTAAGCAAGTCCCGGGTTCGATTCCTGGGACTTTCTTTGTGGAGGTTGCGTGTTTATTTTTCTACGTACCTTCCTCTGGGTTTGCTAAAGGTACTCCAGTCAGGTTAATTATAGATATTGAAATCGTCTTGGCAACAGACTGGCGACCTGTTTAAGTGTATAGTGTATTCACCCAGATTGTGTCCCAACTTAAGCACTGGTAAAACTAGATAATCAATGGATGGATGAATGGATGGATGGATGGATGAATAAATGGATGGATAAATGGATGGATGAATGGATGGATGGATGGATGGATAGATAGATGGATGGATGGATGGATGGATGGATAGATGGATGGATGGATGGATAGATGGATGGATAGATGGATGGATGGATAGATGGATGGATGGATGAATGGATGGATAGATGGATGAATGAATGGATGGATGAATGGATGGATAGATGGATGGATGGATAGATGGATGAATGGATGGATGAATGGATGGATAGATGGATGGATAGATGGATGGATAGATGAATGGATGGATAGATGGATGGATGGATAGATGGATGGATAGATGGATGGATAGATGGATGGATAGATGGATGGATAGATGAATGGATAGATGGATGGATGGATGGATGGATAGATGGATGGATAGATAGATGGATGGATGGATGGATGGATGAATGGATGGATGGATAGATGGATGGATAGATGGATGGATGGATGGATGGATGAATGGATGGATGAATGGATGGATGTCTACCATTTGAGTTCACTTTGCAAAACAGTGATAAAGGAATAAATGAATTTAAGTACCAGAATTTACACTTTAATTGATGTAACAAAGACAATTTAATAATTTAATTCACTCATAATCCCACTTCTGCATCCCAGTAACATTTTATTTTCTCTTCAGATGTTTTCACTGTAAGACTAACACTGACCAGACCAGACACTAACACTGGTCTAACGCGTGCAGTCGTTTTCATTTCGCCCAAACTTGATCAATAAACAATTAATAAACTCTTCATTCCAATCATCATTGGTACTCGGTACCTCGGTGACCTTCTGGTGTCGGTAATGAGTGCAAAACATTGATTGATATTCAGCTCGTCTCTGAAGCCATGAGAATTTAGGCCTTAACTTTAAAACAACATAGCAACCCTGACACCGCTTTAACATCGATCTTACGGTCACTCCCGCTGCTAGCAGCATCTGCGTCCGCTTACTTAAACACACGGCGCGGGTTACCATGCAGATGGATGCGGTGGATGGAGGACACTGTGGGGGAGGTGTAGCGGCACTATTAGATTGGAGTAATCGGGCCGTGCGGCTCATTACCGCAGAGTGAAGTGGCTTAGACGACATAATGGAGCACCTGTCGGCACTCGCTCATCCCGGCCAGACTTAAAACCTTTTTATGACCGACGCGTCTCTTATTACAGGCCGGGATGAAATTACAGGATGAAACATCGGTTTGCTATGTATAGCTTAGATAAACAATGATAGACACTAAAGAATCACTATAGCAATCGTTTCCTAGGTGCAAATAGGGCCAAAAATACTTTCCTCACAATACTAGATCCTTATTATTGGGTTCATGTGTTATAACTACATTAATTGTCTATGACAGCTCATCGTTGAACCTTATTTTGCACCTATGTACTTTGATCTAATATTGCTGTTGTTATTATACGATACGATATAATTATATGAGTTAATCATTACTGTATAATATTATTACTAAAACATTAAAAGCGCTGTTACTATTCTATTTTCTATTCTATTATAAAGTGCTTCGTCTTATTAATGGTCACGGTATTTACGGTGACACACACACACACACACACACACACACACACACACACACACACACTAGTCAATGAACCCAACCCCCTGAACAGGTCACATACATAGACGTGCCTCAGGCCCCAGCAAGTCTGTCAACGGCCCTCAACATATAAATCTCTACATTTTTTATACCAAGAATTCATTTTGCATGGTTTAAATACTGTCGTCATGGTTTTTCTTTTCTAAGGTTCTGTTCTACACAGTTATTTACTGTTATTGCTCTCCTTCCACCCAGCAAACAGATGCTCTGCTTACCGAATTCAATCCCTTTACAGTCCACTTTCTCCAGTTCACTGGGAATGTTGGGCTTCATTTGTTCCTTGTAAACAATACGGTCTGTATAATAGCCGCAGGTCTGAACATGCAGTACACTGAACAATATATTAATCAAAGAAATCATGGTATAAGATTATATACTCAAGCAAGAGCATGATGCTGTAGTTTTATTGGTTTTGGTTTCGGTCAGTCATTGCATTTCGTGCTACACAACAATAGCGTTTAATATGAAGGAGTTGAAAGAAAGTAAACAAACATCGGCGGCAGATTAGAAGGTGATGAAGTTACCGAAATGTCACATTGTTTATCACGCCGTCGCTCTTTTTTAGTAGTCTGTGTGCTTGCAGGATATTTCATACCAGAAAAGAGTAACAGTTCAAAAATCTATATTATTAAATTGTATGAAATTCAGTGCACTCATTAGTGGAATAAAACTAATAGTCACAATTATTGCATCCTTTACATGTGTGTGTAAAAATCAGACATAAAGGCACTACGTGGCTAGAGCTGCCCATCGCACCGGGCACATGTGCCACACACACACACACACACACACACACACACCCCGCCACCAGTGTGCATTCAATAGTGTGTGTAGATGTGTACTTCGCTGCATGGATTGTGTTAAATGTGTTAAATCCTTCATTCATTTGTAGTGATGAATGTTGTTCTTGTTTTGCACAAAAGAAACTCGAGCTTTTTTTTTTTTACCTGAACAGCATCGTTATTATAAACACCAGGTTTATCGGATTAGGAGTCTGAAAGAAGACATGACGTCACGCCGCGAACCCGAGTAGTGTTTTGCTCGAGCTGTGGGATTCGTTTCATACAAAAATAGAAGAAAATGAAATACTAAACGGTTAAATGTTGTGGTTTGGTGATCCTTTATAGCACGCGGTTTAGTTTTTGCTGTTAAACAGGACTGAACTTTTAAATGTATTTCTTAGTAATATGAAAGCGTTATACACACATTTATGTAACAAAAGAAATGGCATAAAAATGTCAAGTACCAGTAAAGATGCCAGGATCAGTTTTAGCAGACGCAGGACTGCCTCTCTGGGCTGGATGGACGATGGTGATAAGGTGCCGTGTCCAATCCTCTATAGAGGATCTTTATCTCACCGGCCACTGATCGGATTGAAACAAATGATTTCCATGGAGACAAGGACCGTCGTGCCCGTGGCTGTAATAATAAGAGAATGCTGAATTCGCATGGCATAAAACGTTTGTTGCCAGCCTATAAATTGCCCACTTAAAGCAACAAAATGACTTGGTTGATCTCGCTTCCTAATTTTACTCTCACAATTAGCGAAATCTTATTAAAGCACACAAATGTGATGTTAAAAAACCTCGTCTATTTACGATAAGAATGATGATTTAGGCCACAACCTTTTCTAATATATATACATTTCTTCTATAGATAGACATCAGTTCAAATCTGGTCTCAGAACGCGCCGCCTTTCCGACCAGGTTCCATTCTAGTCATGACTATAACATTATTATTAGATCATATATACTTGTTTACTGATATTTTATATTCATTTAGCACAAGGTAGATACCAAATGTCTTTTATTTCCTTCTACCTGTAGTAACTAATGACAGTAAAGTTAAATCCATCGATCTAATGATACATTCAAAAGGACCGTGTACAGGTGTAGTAAAATTTGTTATAATGTTATATTGTATATCAAAAGTCAGCTCTTGTGAGGTCATAAATACTGTAACTACAGCATTTAATATTAAAATGGCCCCCAAAATCCCCACAATTGCAATTCCGAGACTACAATCATATCATTAGTTTGTACTTGTTTATTTATAATTAAATTTCAAGTTAAAGATTTTATGCTTTCATACTGATCATATTGTCCACTCAGCACTTATTGGGACATTTGAAGGATCTTGAACAGACTTAATTTAATAGCCAAGAGGAGAAACCTGTTTATTTAAAACCACGACTGTGCTACAGATATAGCTGTCGACAAACGTCTGATGATGATATCTTGTGTGCTAATTCCTCACGTCAGAAGGTTTAGAACAACACCGAGCGCTGTGTGCATGTCGATGCCAGCAGGACCTGCATCACTCTTTTATTGCCACGGCAACATATGCGGCGGTAGTATATTTCCTCTCTTCCTGCGAGTGTGTTCTGCGTCCTATTAGTTGATGTAGCGTGCAAAAAACGTGAATGATTTAAATAAGTAAAGAAATAAATACCGTAAGTAATGTCGCTTTTAATAATGATATGTTTATGGATTTAATGTTGTTGTTCTTCTAGCCAGTAATATCGATCCTACACAATATTTTTGTCTTGGTCTTGAAATCTACGCGGTGTTGATGGTAATTATTTTAATGTCAATTATGACATAATATAATCAATCAGGTAATTGATGACGGGCTGTGACCTCACAGCGAGAAGCCGGTTCGATTTTGAGAGTCGACAGGTCACAATTAAAGCAGCCCCCCTCCAGGGTGCTGTGTATAGGGCTGCTTACTGTGCTGAGCACTGCTGCCCCCTAGTGTGTGGATGGCTTGATATCGCTTGATTGGATGTGAAGTGACTTTTCATCTCCCTCCGTCTGTCTTGATGATGATGATGATGATGATGCATCCCAGGGGCTGGTTACCATGGGGACGAGGGGTGGTGCTGGTGCTGCTGGTGAAGCCGGACACTACGCAGCAGTGTATCGGAGAGACGGGCGTGACTCATTATGTTTGCTTTGCCAGTGATGAAAGGAAAGAAAGGAAGCGGTTCACATCTGCTGCTGGATTATATTTCATCACGAGGGTTTCAGGTCACGTCCAACAATCCTCTCTGTCCAATTCCCTCTACTGTACGTGAGGGAAACATGTGGCGGCTTGATTCAATACATCTCTCTTTTCAGACCGGTTCTGTTTTACAGCAGTTGCAGCTGTTTCAGGAACATTCTAGATTAGATTAGATTAGATAGATAGACAGACAGATAGATGCTTAGATAGATTATATAGATAGACAGACAGATAGATGATTAGATAGGTAGATAGACAGGCAGACAGACAGACAGATAGATAGATAGATAGATAGATAGACAGACAGACAGGTAGATAGACAGACAGATGATTGGATAGATAGATAGATAGATAGACAGACAGACAGACAGGTAGATAGACAGGTAGATAGACAGACAAATAGATGATTAGATAGATAGACAGACAGATAGATGATTAGATATATTATATAGATAGACAGACAGACAGGTAGATAGACAGACAGATAGATGATTAGATAGATTATATAGATAGACAGACAGACAGATAGATGATTAGATAGATAGACAGACAGACAGGTAGATAGACAGACAGATAGATGATTAGATAGATCAGAAGACACACAGTCAGGTTATTTGGAGATACTGAAATTGTATCGTGTTTGTTTGGAGTCTGCAACAGACTGGTGACCTGTTCAGGTGTTTAGTGGATTCAGGTGCTCTGTATATGACAAAATGCTGGTAAAACTAGATAACAGATGGATGGGTGGTGAATGCAGTACAATTAAAATATATTATCACAAAGCGCTGCTCAAAACTGAATGATTAATAAATGTGTATCTATTATTATAAAGATTTTACAATTATTATATGTACTTCATATAGAAGGCTGTTAAAATTTGTCGGGAATCCCCTAAAGGAGAACGAATTCCCTTCTGCTTCAGTGTTTTGCTTGGTATTAAAAATCTTCCAAACATAACAACAATAACTGAATGTCTGTCCCATTGGATGCATCAAACAGGGACTGAGAACCAATCGATGTGCAGTCAGTGTTCACCTGAGAATCATTACTGGTCCCACGGTAACTAAAAAGTGTTACATCACTATTAAAAAGAAAGTGCTATCGAACCAGGTCTAAATAAAAAAATGTAACAAACAAACAAAAAACATAATGGAACCTTGATGATGACTTGCTAAAGTCTTCACGAACCAAACCGAACATTCATCGATATGCTACAACACGTTAGAAGCTCTGTTAACTAATAAAACTAACCTCTAATCACTAATGAAACCTCATTATCGTCTCAAATGTAAAGTATGATGGTGGAAGCCTCGTGGTTTTGCACATCTTCACCTCCCCGATGGAGGGACGAGATTTCCATAATGTTATAAACCTGAATCCATGATACATTCACCAAAATGTATTATTTTTTATACACTGACCTCGATATCATCAGATATTTTGGTACACGGGTGCAAATCTTTGCACATCTAATAACAGAATGTGCGTGGTGACGTCCCAGCTGGGAGCTGAAAACTCGACCATATGGTCTCAGTCAGGTGAGAAGAGTTCTGGGCGGATAATTTTCTGCTCGCACGCTAAAATAAATCAGAATTTTTTTCCATCGATTCATGAATAAGGCGAGTCGGGGATTTCTCTGTGGAGTTTGCGTGTTCTTTCCATGTCTTTGAGGGTTTCCATGCCGAGACATGCCAGTCAGGTTAATTGGAGATACTGAATTTTTCCACTGTGTGTGTGTGTGTGTGTGTGTGTGTGTGTGTGTGTGTGTGTGTGTGTACTCTGCAACAGATTTGTGACCTCAATTCAAATTCAAATAGTTTTTATTTGTCATTACACATATACAGATGTTCAGTACAATGAAATGTTTCTCTTCGCATATCCCAACTTGTCTTGAAGTCGGGGGTCAGAGCGCAGGGTCAGCCAACGTACGGCGTCCCTGAAGCACACAGGGTTAAGGGTCTCACTCAAGGACCCCAGCAGTGGCCGTGTAGCTGAGCCTGGACTTGAACCCCCAACCACTGGGTTCACAGCCCAACGCTCTACCCACAAGGCTACACTGTCCAAGGTGACACTGACCTGTTCAGGTGTTTGGTATATTCGCCTAGTGTGTGTGTGTGTGTGTGTGTTTCCCACAGTGACCCTGAATAGAATTAAACGGTGGTCAAACTGGATGATGGACGGATGGATATTTGGTTTACAATGTCTATAATAGTCCAACATTAAAAAGCCGAGTTAATGCAACGATAATGAAGATACATATAATATAACAATAATAGATATAATTATCATAATTTCTCTTTAGCTTTGAGCTGTAAACACGAGCACACCTAGTCTGATCGATATATCAACCCACCCTCAGCACCTCTAATCCCAAACCGATGATCCTCCCGGTTCTACACACACATCGTCCAACATAACGAACGATCCGACAAAAGTCCGAATCGAATCGTCGTACCTGTTTAAACACAAACCGGCGATAAAAATCATCTCTACCAACTCCCGAAGCAATCTCAGTGTTCCTCATTTTCTCTTCAGTCTGTACTAAACTACAAGACGACCTCCCGGTGACTATAAAGGAAATGCAATTATCAGTTTTAATCAGGCTGCGGGGTGTTTAAAGAAGTGCAAAGGTTTTATTTTTATATCTTCTCGCCGCGCTGTATTTAGAACATTGTTAAGCTGTCTGGCACTGAGCTGTTAAAATCAAGCCGACGGAAAACAAAAACATTTTGGCTCACGAACTTGAGAAAAATTAATTTGAATAAACTTTTTTTTTCTAAAGCAGGCAGCCGGCTTGTGATCGGAAGGTTGCCGGTTCGATTCAAAGCACTGAAGTGCCCTTGCGTGAGGCACAGACGCTCTAACTGCACCCCGGGTGCCGTGGCTTGAGTAGGGCTGCCTACTGTGCTTAGAGAAATGTGGACACTGTAGATACTGTGGCTAATATTTCAAATATTATTATATTATTGTGTCTATAATAGGCAATACGCTATATTATGCCCTAATTTACCTCCTTAATACCCCACTCACATCCCTCTAGTGGCACCAAAAATTGTTGTTTTCGTCACCTTTTACTTTGACTACAGCTTTGCACTTTGCACTCGGCTTTGCCAGACGGTGAGTCCAAATGTTAAATGTTAATTTATTTCTGTTTTTTTTTTTCGTGAATCCTTGTCACAGATATTATGTTTGCTAGAAATGTTCATCTTCACCTTGACACAAGATTCAGGAGTCTTTTTCTGTGCATCTTGTAATAGAACTGAAGAAGCTTCTCGTCAGACCTCAGTGGGAAAAAAAAGTGACACGTGTATTGGCACACCCGGAGCATGCAAGCGCTTCCTGACATCAGGCCACCAGCCCAACGCTTCATGTAACATAAAACCACGAAGCAATTACTGCCTCTCAGAGGCTGCACTGTTTGCCCATCCATTTACACAGGAAATGGCTGATCAATGTTTGTTCTAGAGACATCCAGAGCGGGTCGGACTGCGACGGTGCACGGCACTAACTAAACCAAATCACGAGCACAGGGCGCGTTTCAGTGGCGTCATGTTCGTGGGAAGCGAAGCGCTCGTGACGAAGTTAACAAAAGAAATACATAATGGAAATCGAAGCATCATCAGACAGGTGATGAAACCACGATTAACACCGGACTGGTCTTTGGATCTGTAAGCGAAGGCCTTTAATACGTCTCAGGAGATGTTTTGGATGACATTAATACCTTCGTTCCATCCATAAAGCCTCGGCGGAGCCCAAACCAAGTCGTATGTGACACAAGTAGAGCGACATAAAGCGTGACATAAAGCCGGAACCGTCTTATTACTACAGAGTTTCATTTCCTCTCGATAACTCGACTCTCAACGACTCTCGAACCCGAGATCTTTTATTCTGTTCAAGCCGTGCAGCATCAAATTCATCAGTAACACCTCAACATGATACTTCACTAAAGATAAAGCAGCTTCATATTCTTTCTTTAACCCCCCTCCACACACACACACACACACACACACACACACACACACACACACACAGAGATTAAAGATAACGGGAGTACACTATCTGGTCATCTTTAATTTTAGCAACATAGCAATAATGATG
>JAOUQU010000006.1:379192-390585 GCA_028566735.1 Ammoglanis amapaensis
AAAAAAGAATCGCGACAAAAAAAAATGCAATTCATTGGTAACTTTCACTATTATGAGCTGTTTTTAGAACAGGCGACTCATGAGGTGCTCGCGGGCGACCTGGTGCCCGCGGGCACCACGTTGGTGACCCCTGCAGTAGAGTCAGTAAATAATAGAACGTGCCGGAAAGTTTGATGTGCCAGAGCAATAATACTTCTGTGAACAAGAGTCTTTAGTTTTTGATTTTCTAAAGGCAACACTTTGTTTTCATTTATTTCTTTATCTTTAAGTTCATAATTACGGCCACCTATCTTTTCCGGCTCAGTTTTATTCTCCTCATTTTCCCCATCTCTTTCAGAGTTGCTCCGAAAAACATCCGTACAATGCTCTTCATTACTAATTATAACTTTCGTTTTCCTATTCTGTAGAATTGTCTCTTCATCCTCCACTTCTTTACTTTCCAAGTTTTCTTTCTTATTATTGTTAGCAACTTGATTCTCTTTTCTCTTCCACCTTATTCTTTCTATCACCCTCTTCACCAATGTCAGCACCTATAGCAATTAAATGTATACAGTGTTGGTATAACTATGTATGTGACAAATAAACTTTTAATAATTTGATTAGAGAAGTGGTTAGCTGCTGAGAATTTAATTTATACAAATCAATGGAGCCTCAATGTTTTTCAACATACTATATTTGGGCTCATATCCTTTAAAATCACTATATCAATTAATGATATCCAGCATGTGAAAAAAGTTTATCTAGACTGAACCAAAAACAAAGAAAGTAGACACCTGCAGATTCTGACCCAAGTCGCAATTTCTTTTCTTTAGCTCCTACAGGAACTTTGTGGCTTTGCTCTTCCTCATAGTCTCTCTTCCGCTTAGTTTGATTCACACTCTTTTGTTCTTGTTCATCACTACTGCTGTCCTAAAATGCAATAAATTAACAGTACTTAACAATATACATTCTTTGTTTTTTTAAGAAATGTACCTTTCTCAAATGGATTTTCCTCATTTTCAGCACCTTATAACAATTAAAAGAAAAAAGCAGTGACAAGCAAACTGTCTGCTATATTTAAATTATTGTACTCACCACCATCTGCATTTTGAATAGCTCCTCTTCTACTATTTGCTTGAGTAAAAGTCTTGGACTGAGTGTTTCCCTCCCAACACGCTCTAGGTATCGCTTCCTTAGTATGCCAAGGGTTACCGTTCTACACACACATAATGCCACACACAATTCACATATTGCATACATCAATGGTAGAGCTGGGCGATATTGGGGGGGGAAAAATCTAGATTTTTTCACATTTATCGGCGATTGTCGATTACGATTTTATTAGTTCTTGCAAAACAACGAAAAAATAGTTTAATTCGTTTTTGTTTTTATTTAAAATGTAAATGTGCCAAAATAGTACAACAGCACCATCAAGAGCTTTTAAACTTATTTCTTTTATATTTACTTTCAAGGGATTCAAACGTATTAGAAACCAATATATATATATATATATAAAAGAAAAGATATTTTTAAACAACAGCAAGAATCTCCCATCAATCTAAAAATAAAAAAATGATGTACATCACGGTCACATAAAAACATAACAAAAAATCTTTTAATTTTTTTTATTATTATTATTAATTTTAATTTGTATATATAATTTGGCCTAGATGTACATGTTCTTCACTGGAGATAACTCACATCGTGTCTTGATGGAGCTCACAAGTTAAAAGTCCTGCTGGAGACTGGCCTTTGTGGCTAGGGGACATGCGTGTCTGTATCGTTTTTTTTATTTTTTTTATTTATTTTTTTTTTTGGTGGGGGGATGGGTTGTTGGTTTTACTTTGGGCCAGGCCTGCAAGTTCTTCACTGGAGATAGCTCACACCGTGTCTTGATGGAGCTCACAAGTGAAAAGTCCTGCTGGAGACTTGTTAGTGACTGGCCTTTGTGACCAGCAGACAGTATTTTTTTATATATTTTATTATTATTATTATTAATTTTAATTTGTAGATATCATTTGGCCTAGATCTACATGTTCTTCACTGGTGCTCGCATTATGTCTTGATGGAGCTCACAAGTGAAAAGTCCTGCTGGAGACCGGGTTCTATTATTTCCATTCAATTGTTGTTTGGGTCGCTCACTAGAAATTTCTCACATCATGTCTGGATGGAGCTCACAGGAGCGCGCATGGAAATTTATTAAGAGCGTCGGCGGTCTCATAGCGACATCTAGTGGCCAGAATTAAAAACTACATCTTCATTCCGATGGATACCTAGAGCCTTTATTTACCGCCCAGATAACTGGACCTGTATCCACCGATTACGGACCCCCCGACTATGGGTCCGAGACCTACACCCTTGCACTTCGATGCTGCATTGAGCAGTGGCAAAATGTTCTTCTGCTTATGGCGGGGAGTTTCAATCACCTGCTGAACATACTGCTTAAACTGTTGCTCTTCGTCTGCAATGATCTGAATGTTCCTCACAGTATATTCCAGGTCCTCGTTTCTCCTGCACTTCTCCTGAAGACGTTTCTTAGACATTAGATCGATGTTACTGTCGTGAAAGACTCTGGACTTCTCTCTCAATCTCAGATTGTGGAGGCGCAGGTTTTCATAATGAATACGATCTGCTTCTTTATTTTCTCGAAGCATCTCGATTCCTTTTTGCTTCTCCTCATTCTCCTTCCTCATCTTCTCACGCTGCACACGATGTCTGTGCTTCTCAGTAGACTTCAGCCAGTCTGCCTTGATCTTGTCCTTCTCACGCTGCAGTTTGTCCAGCTTGTCCTCACGTTCCTCCACTGCTTTCATTCTGCATTCTTCCTCTAGGTTCAGCCTGGTGATCTGTTCCTGGCGACTTTCTCCCAGTTTCTCTGCCGTTGATTCCTGCAGATTCTGGACCTTTCTAATCTTCTCTGCTTTGTGAACATTCTGGAGTCTCTTTTGTTCTTGCTGATCAGACTGAATCAACACTCGTCTTTCCTCCTCCTCCATCTCGTTTTTAGTGTTTGCAGACTCCATCATGAACTTTTGGTTCATGAATTCTTCATATTCTCTCCTCAGTCTTTCTTGTTCTTCTCGCTTCTTTTGCAGACGCTGAAGTTTTTCTTTCAGAAGATCTTCCTGGAGCTGTTCGAGCTGTTCCTGTTCCTCTTTCTTCTTCTTCATTCTCTCCTGCTCTTTCACCAGCTCGCGATCCTTCATCTGCTGTTTCCACAAGTCTGCAAGATCAACACACTTTTGCTTCTTCTCCAGTTTGTCCTGCTGCTCCTGGCAAACTCCCCGGCGACGGTTCTCCTCAATCCTGATCATCATTTTCCTCTCTGCTTCCTTACAAAGAGTCTCGTTTCGCTTCTTCATTTCAATCTGCTGCTCCCATTCATTGTGAACCTCAGACAGAAGCAATGCACGATTAAATGTTCTCACTTCTGGAGTCTGATTGAACAGAAGGGTCTTTGTTCGATTGTCTGTCCCTTGCATCTTCTCCTGCCCGGTGGTTATGTTTGGTAGTTTGTTGACCGCTTCCTCACAATGTGTTAATACATTGGGCCTCTGTTGCTCTCTGTTTAGAAGCTTCGGACGGTCGTGAATACCAGGTAATTTATTTTTAGGCAACATGTTTATCTGTCGTGGATAAACCGTTTTAATTTCCATTTCTGTTGAAAAGTTATTTCGTTTCGGATCTCTTCTGTTACACAAAATTTTCGCTGTTTTGATCGTCTCGTTTCTCACTAGTTCGTTTCAAAACTGTTAATGAACGATTTCGTACATGCAGGGTCTTTTATAGTATTTGTCACGCCTGACGTCATCACCCATGACGTCATCGCCTTCGATTACATGACTGCTCTGTGATTGGTCCATTTCAATTATGCAAATTCGACAGCGTAATGACGTCACCGCTGTACGTCCAGCTCTCGCCTACTGCGCTGTGATGGGTCCGAAATGTTGTTTATATACTGAATTCCCGCTTTACATAAAAACATAAATGAGATTATTTTAATCATTTTAATCATTTATATTTGTTATATATATATTCAACAACTAAAAACAGTTATAGTGAGCGTTTTAAATGTATATTTATGAGTGGAGGAAGTGACGTAGTGAACAGTATCGAGTGAACACAATTCATCTCGCGTTAATTCTGCTCTGATTTATTTACATTATAAATACATTAAAGTTAGAATCTTGCTGCTCGGGTGTCAGAACAACTTTTTCAAATGAGAAATGAAAATGTACAGATTTGTAAACACAGTGAAACTCTCGCAGTTCTGCTGTAAAGAGAGACGATTGTATATCCGGTAATAAGTCCAGGATCTGTAGCATTTATTTACATTTATAACTTTATAGATTATATTTGCTTAAATATGACTTCAGATAATCACAACAACACTTGGTTTAATTATTAAACAAGACACAGACTTGTAAATAAACATTGTTCTGCTTGTGTAATATTAAAAGTTAATAAAATGTTTATGAATACATTGTGCTTCTGTCAATTATTAACCACTTATTATTCATCAATGTTTAAAGATGCACAAACTTAAAAGTCAAGGTTTTAGTGTTTTAAATGCAAATAAACACTGCATTACAAAATATTTACATTAAAAAATTACTTCAAACTTATTTAACTGAATAAAAAACTAAATAAGCTTTGTGGGAACTAGTTAAAACGTGTTTTATTTGTTGCAGGAGAACCTCTTGGCCATAATCTGTTTATTCCTTGGGTTGGTCTGTATGTTAAAGTTGCATGTTAGCCGCTGAAAAAGAATAATAACAATAAATATGTAAAATATAATGAATAAACTATGAATTATTATTACTTTACACATTGCTTTGAAGGATACCTTTGCTGCCAGTTCACAGGATTCCAGATCTACCAGATCAGGCTTTGCACACTTTGTTTTTCCCAAAGTGGCATTGACATTGTAGTTTATCATATTAGTGATCTGCAAACATAGTCCGACTGTTAGATGAACTGTGATAGTGTTGTATATTAACAACTTTTATTTAAAAGATTTTTTTTCACCATTATTTTTGCAGACTCGACGTCTATAAGTTTGTAAAACATCTTGGCTTTAGATTTCATGTTGAATTTTTTGACTGCATGCTGTACAGCCACCTGGACTTCAGCATTACCAGGGTGAACATCATTCCAGTCTCCCTGGAGCTGTAATTTCTCTACAAGACATGTTAGTTTTATATCTCTGCTTCACAGTGGGTTGCAATTGCTTCAATGTTCTAACCCCAGTTTCTAAAGAAGCTGGAATATTTCAATACATATCAGAAAAATAATTCAATTGCACAAAAGTGGACTCACTTGGTACTATCACCTCCTCCACGAGCTCTTGTCCTTGGCTGAAATTGATGATTGTGAGGAAGGAAAGCAGTAGAATTGGCTGTAGGTTCATGATAGCAGTGAACCGTTCAGACACTGTTGAGTAAATGAGAGTTTGATCATCCTTTCTGCTTGGGAATGTCTGACTGGCCTGTTAAGTCCACACCCCTTGAGGAAAGTGTGTGTGTGTGTGTGGGGAAGGAGGGGGGATGCATTTTCATGTGTATATAGGCTGGTTTGTTATACACATTTAGCATTTTATAAAATCAGAATTGAAAAACTTTCGTAAGCTGCCAAGCCAAACGAAACTTTCATGTTTTTGTTTAACATCATAGACAAATTCAGGTTACAAGCAAATCCAACCATAAGGTGTTCAATGTGTACATTTTCTCTGCTCCGGTTATTCATTCTCTTCTAAAAAAAAATACCAACATTTCACTTTTCCAAACCTTTTCCCTGAGCAAATAGCAGAATTACTGTGCTGGGAAACATGCTTTCAGACGTCATTGTAACCAAACCTAAGTGGAAAAGTTGACTCGACTTGTCTCACAGGCCAGCACAAGAAACTACCCACAGTTGCCCAGAAATCACCATGCAGCTCTAACTTCACATATCACCGATATCACTAAGACCTGGTGAGACAGACGTGCATATATACACTGACGATATATACATTGATCAATGACTATTGTACATACAATGATTCACACTTTATCTGTATATACTGTAAACAGATTTGTGACTGGTTCAGAGATCATTTAAACATTGTTTGCTTGGACATGTTCTTAACGACTATTTGGCCTTCAAATCAAAATCATTATTGTGTGGATGTTCAGATCTGTTACATTCAACAAATTCGCCTACAAGTACTAAACTGAACAACACTAAGTATTAATTAGGAGTCAAACAAACCCCATGAACCCTGATCATTCAAAACAATGATTAAACCTTAACACCAAACCCGAAATACACTGATTTAATTAACTCACTGATTTGCAAGTGTTGGAATATTACACTATTAAAATGTAGTGAACAAACTTGTGTAGGTTTAATCTGGAACTCAAAATGCACAAGTGAAAGAGACACAATCATAATCATTAAAAGGAGCCACTTATTCAACATTGTAATGATCTTTAACAAAATATGTAACTGCATAAAATGGCATGTATTAAAACACAATTATTCATCATTGACATTTTAATAAGACCCTTCCTTTATTTAAAAAATAATTTCATAAAGTAGGCACCAGTACATGAATATTAGAATAATTCAAGGGAAATAAAATGTATGGAGACTTTTAAACATTGAAATTATAACATGAGCTGAAGTAAAGAATGGCTGCACAGTGATATTACAACCGTAGAATAATTAACTTACTTTATACTTTTAAACATTCAGTTCTGCCTGTTTTGTTTGGTCAAGAATGAGTAATTATGACTTAAAAGCTTTAAATTATAAATTGTACTTGACGCTTACCTGACTAAAGATTGCCAGAAGATAAGAAAACATGCAAATATCATCAACAGTGTTGGGCATGCTACTTAAAATTTAATTACTTACACTACCAGGGGAACTACCAGCCCCCAACCCAACACCTCAAATCCAACAGTATGTTTAATAAGTCTATATAATCAATGTTAAATGTGTTTAATAGCCGAAATGGAGACTTTAACCTCATGTTAAATCCAGAACCCATATTCAAGCGCAGGGATAAATATTTTCAATACATCTGTAAAATGTGACATCGTCATTTATTTATTGCATGTTACTAAGGTACCGATCGAAAGCTTTAAGTGTGTAGTTAATAGCAATGTATTTAAATTTTGCTTATATCGTTTAGAAGTTGTTTAAAAATTACAAAACATCTATAGCCAATAGTTCTAATACAGTTGAATATGTTGTATTATTACCAAGCTGTACTGTATTAGCCAAAATAATATCTACCATTGATCTAAAACCAAACAAACCAGCAGAATTCCACAATCACATTTGTGTTCCATTTCACTACAGATAAATGAACATTAAATAATTCACAAAAAGTCCAATGTTTGATGATTTAATGAATACCTAAGAATTATTACTGACTGATCGTACAATTACAACTAAAGTGCTAAAAAGTCCTTCGTACATTCTTACACTGTGTTCATTTAGATCATATATTATTAAGTGCTCATGACATATGATCAGTCGACATTTATTTAATATGGAAATGGCAAACTAAAGACTTGGGTTTCTTTGAGTCCAGTGAAATATTTGCATAATTAGAAGTACTAAGACTCAATTATAACAAAGACTGCATTAAGATACATAAATTTGTGTTTTTGGTCATCAAGTGAAAACAGCAACTACTGATATTACAAAACGAGGACTAACGTTAAAACCTTGGTTTTGTTTTTCACACAAAAATGCACTGGGTATCCATTCACACGTATAAAAGACTGCAAAACACTATTCTAATTTCAAATCTAATTTAAATCTATTCGAACACACAAATTTGTTGCATTCAAAACCAACTGGACAGCTCTATGCCACGTGAGACTCTTGTATGTGGCACAGGGTTTGCATTTTATAAATTGTTTAGTTCCATAAGAGTTTGGTCCAGCACCTGGTGCATGCCGAGGTTCTCCTCTTTAGCCTGGGCTAGTTTCTCTGGTGAGGAAACAAAAACAGAAAGTAAGAATATAAGACATGCTGATACACAAGCCATGAAAATCTTTACACAACTTGTATTATTTTCATGCAACAGTATCAGAAATTATATTAAAATGTGTAAAAGCCCATAATATTCAATATACGATATAAACACAGATAGATAGACATTATTTATTTATTAATTCTTATATTTATTAATTATTTAAACCGTATGGCATAATGGTGGGTGAGCAGCAAGTAGAGCTGCACAAAAGTCCTGGGTTCGATCACAACTCAGCGTGGGTCGGGTCCTTTCTATATGGATTTTGCATGTTCTGCATGAATGAATTGTCCTATATGTATCTCGTCATCAAGTCATTGTAGATACACCAGAGTTAAGGTAAAAAATAACTCAAAAACTGCCTGTCAAAACTACTTTTTACAAGTAAAAACATACACAATACACGTAGAGAAACAAATGTATACAAGTGATTTAATACCGGTTTAACCACATGATCCTTTAAAGACTTATTTAACGGTTTGTCGATATGCTTAAACCATGGATGGTGTAAGTTTATTTTCACTTGCTGTGTTCAATTATATTTGCCACACATAAGGAATGTTGAGTTATTCGTGGCTTGGCATCTGATAAATAAAGTTTTCAACTATGTTATCCTCCAGCAGAATCTTTTTTGTACTTCATACTTCTTATGCATGACTATGGCACATTATTATAACCACATTTTACTTGGCTGTGGCTGTGTTATTATCTGAAGAATACTTCCATGTCATTTTATGGGCTCATGTATCCAGGTGGAAATCAATTTAGCATGTCACGCGGCTACAAATGTCCAACATATGTTGTAAGAG
Organism: Ammoglanis amapaensis; assembly: GCA_028566735.1. Lineage (NCBI taxonomy): Eukaryota > Metazoa > Chordata > Actinopteri > Siluriformes > Trichomycteridae > Ammoglanis > Ammoglanis amapaensis. The sequence goes on from JAOUQU010000006.1 coordinate 388,010, forward strand.
CATGACCAAGTCTTCCAAGTTCTACCATGAGTCCTTAATTCTCCAGACTTGAACCCAAACACTTGACCATCTGTGAAACTACCTTGATTGTTTAGTTTACTCTAAAGGTCCTCCCACATCTACCCTTCACCAGCCATGGGATGCACCGCAGTCATCACTGCTCCAGACACCCATGACAACTTAGCAGTTTCATAATGTTAGTCACAATAATGTGACTAATAATTCAGTTTATGGTCAAGTGTTGTTGAGGTGACAATTTTCCATTAAAGAATTCACGGTCTCAAATGAAATGAATAAAATGTGTTCTTTGCTAAAGGAAAGGTTGAATTTTAATGGAATTTCCCTTCTGTTGAAAACTAAAGTGTCAAAAATATATGGAACAGAGTGACTATAAATAAAAATATAATTATCTAAACCTTCTACATACTAAAAGTTAATTACAATTTCAAAAAAAAGTTTTTTTTAAAGAAGCATTAAAAAAAGAGGATGTTTTTGCATTTTATTACTGAACAGGTTCAGGTTGAAAACTGCAGCAGAGGTGTAAACACAAACAAAGAAACAAAACAGAAAGAGCTTTTAAACAAAATAGAACAAAAAAAGAAACCCAAAAGCAGATGTGATACCTGCAATTACAGAAAAGGTTAAAGCATTGGGCCCAGACCGGCTCCCTGGGGTATGCAGCATGAATCTTAAGGTTACTATACATGCCTAACATTGCACTCATTTTTTTCCTAAGATTGTTTTCTGCGCTTTATCAATCAAAATCTTATTCAACAGTGGAATGAAGGAAAGAAAAATAACACAAATAAGAATGATGACAAACTCCAGATGAGCCAGGAAGCAACAGAGAAGAACTGAGGACACCAGAGATGATGAAAGAAGGAACAGAGACAGGGGGGAGGCAGTGCATTTTAAAGGGTGGTCATGTCGTTGAGAGCCAGATCCAGCTCCTCACTGAGGGCTTTACCCTTTAGCTTCTGAGCGTACACCTCATCTGCATTTCATCCACATACACAGGAACACAACGACAGGAAAAGACCAGACAGGGACAGAACGAAAAACAGAGTGGGGGGAAAAAAGAATAAAGTTCAGAGAGGAATCGTGGTTTAAAGCGGATATTAGTTCATGTAACAATTTATAAACAAACTAGCATTAAATAAGTATTATCCATTTTCCTGACACATATCTTATGACATCTTTTTTGACCCATAAGCCACACCTCTATGTTTAATACTTTACAGTTAGAGCTAGATTAAGGGTTAGTGTTAGGTTAAGGATTAGGACCTAATTAGTTGAGGGTTAGAACTAATTTTAATCAAACTTGGGTCGATTGACTTCTACTGACTAATAATTGTAATAAACGAAGGATGAACGGATGAACAGATGTATAAATCATTTACACTAAATACATATTTTGTACAAACTGACCTTACCAGTAACATTATGCTTAACTTTACTCCTTATTTCAGATACCAAGAACAATAGCATTGCAATTATTGCAGTACATTCCTCAATTATTTTCACACTGTACCTCGGAAGGCTTGAAAATTGTGCAAAATAATAAATGATGATTATACTCGGTAAGAAATGTATCCTAACAAGATGCAAACAATCTTAGATTGTGGGACTCACACTCACTTAAATAAATATTCAGTGCTTGATATATTACTAGTAAGCATAACAAAACCAGTTCCAGAGTTGTAAGTATATAAAGACATGCTGTTAAAGTAAGTAAAAAAGTTAAACAACCAAATCCACAGAAAATATTAAATGTACAATGCAAAGACGTACCTTCCAGATCATCGATTGTCTTCTCGAGTTTAGCCACAGACCTCTCTGCAAACTCAGCACGAGTCTCAGCCTACAATTCATTTTAATTATTTAATACTGGAAAAGAATCGAAATAACCGATTACATTGTGAATGTGTGGCACCGATTACTCACTTCCTTCAGTTTTTCAGTGAGTACTTTAATTTCCTCTTCATATTTGTCTTCTTTTGTGGAGTACTACAAAATGAATAATTGTGTAAACGTTAATCGTGATGGTCGCCAGGATAAAAGTAAATTTACAAAAGTAGAAAATACAGAAAGATTGCAAAGCAGATTTTAGCACAGGTGCTAAAAGCAAAGAAGGTGAAATGCATCAAATTAAAAGGTAATATAATAAATATTTAAAAGCAGTTTGTGTATTTCAATGTGATTTTGTGGGTTTTTCAGTAGCCAGTAAAATACTGATACGATACAGGTACTCTTACTATTACTTTACATCTATTACTATTAGTGGTATTATTATGTTGTGCCGTTGTAGAAACGTTTCTGTTTATATAAAAATATTTTTTTATTACAGATTCATTTGTTCTCTAACAAGGCGGTCATATTAAGTCAACTAAAACAGCACAGACTAATGCCAAGGGGTATTAGTCTGTATAGGGACAGTGGGAGTGTAGGGACAGTGTAGTGGGTTGAGTGTTGGGCTGTGAACCCAAAGGTTGGGGGTTAAAATCCAGGCTCTGCTACACTCCGCTACACTGTTGGGTCCTTGAGCAAGATCCTTAACCCTGTCTGCTCCAGGGGCG
>JAOUQU010000006.1:403091-418245 GCA_028566735.1 Ammoglanis amapaensis
CAATCGGGGCTCGGAACGAATTAATTGTATTTGCGTTATTTCTTATGGAGAAATGTGTTTCGGATAGTGAACATTTCAGATAACGACCGACCTTTCGGAACGGATTGTGCTCGTTAACCGGGGTTCCACTGTACTCATGTTGATATTTTGCATTGTGAAACATGAGAGGCTCTTAAAATGCTCTTTTTAAAGGCACCTCTCGCTTTCATCTGCAGCCTTTTCTGCTTCTTCAAGTTTCTGCAGAGCTGTGGCCAATCTTTCCTGGGCTCTGTCCAACTCTTCCTCAACCAGCTGGATACGTCTGTTCAAGGAAGCCACCTCAGCCTCTGCCTGCAGGAACAAAAATCACAATTAAATACACTAGAAGAAATCACATCCGTCCGTAAACTGAGGTTTGTAGCTCTGGAATGATGATATCCATGCAAAGTAAGCAGTAGATGTTTGATCAATCTGGACTGCCACTAAAAAAAGATGTTTTTCTAAAGCTGTTATAGCCAGAGCACTGTGACCCTCGGCATGTTACTAAAACAAAGAAAAAAAACATTAAAGACAGACGTGGTCATGGGAAGCAGAGCCTGTATATACATGTAGACAACTTTCTTTTCCACTGCACTGTGGATTATTGGTTGATTCTATTTGCTTTAAAGATTTGCACTGAAACGGCAAGTTCAATTACTCCAGAAAAAAAAATATCAATAACTAATCCAATAAAGCATCGAGGTAGACTAAAGATAGCAAAGAAATATATTTTCAGGTACTAGACACTTTATTTAAAGTAATTTAAAATTAAATAGATTAATGGCACACACAAATGCGCACACACACACACTGCCACACACACACACACACACACACACAAGAGTATTGTTTTCTCAGGACTGGAAATAGTTTTCTTTTGTCTTGAAAACCAAGCCCCAGTTTTGTTTCCACAGAATACCAATTCCACAAAGACAAACACTGTGCCCACTATAATACTAACACATAATACTAGGTTTTTAAAATGCACTCTTTTGTGGGTTTTTTGAATATAATTTCCATTTTTTTTATATATATATACACAATGGAGCTAGTCAGAATGTCCATACTGTCAGAATGTGTTTTCTTAGTTCCCTTATCACGGTATTGATCTTAAAGCCCCAAACCGGCAAAACGAACTGCATTTGTGTAAACATTTGCTAAAGCTAAAGCACCTCGTTCCTTTCGTTAACAGACCAAATGAAGCCGCAGCACCAGAATAAAATGCAGTTGACTGAGATGATTAGACTTTGGTATTCACATTCCACCATTTCACATTTCCCACTGAAGACAGAATAGAACAAAAGAGTCAGTGTGTTTCTCTCCTAGTACCCAGCAGGAGATCATCAAACCAAAGCAGTCCGATTGTGAAGAGAGGGTAGCAGTTTAAGGCTAAAATGACTTTCCTATATAATCCCTACAGGTGTAACTCATTATTAATATTATTTAAACCTTTTAACCTTGGGAATTTGGACTTAAACACCATAGCCTATCCAATAGTAATAGTAATCTCTCTCTCTATTCGTTTATCGAGCGTTTTCCCAGTTCTTGGGGTCGGACGTTAATGTTTGGAGCAGAGTCTTCCGTCCGGATGCCCTTCCTGACGACAACCGCCAGTAAGTGGTGGGATTTTGTGAGACTACTGGATAATGTCACATCTCCGATCAACCTGGTGCATGTTTTTGGGCTGTGGGAGGAAACCCACGCCGACACGGGGAGAACCTGGGACTTCTTGCTGTGAGGCGACAGTGCTGAACCCGCCCCCAATAGTAATAGTAATGCTGTTGTAACTACACAACACAGCCAATGAACTATGTGCAACTGCAGACTGTTGATGCGTCCAAACCACGTCCAAGAAACACAACGTATTAAGCACTTGAAACAACCCAAAGATTAAGTGTGAAACAACTGTGCACTAAACGAACGCCATTTTGCATATAAAACAGAAGAGGCAAGACTTTCGACCGGTTAATAACGGCCATCACTTAATCACAACTAGAGTTAACCATCTTCAGATAAGATGTAGGTATCATTCATGAAATTATTCATCTTAAAGCATTCAAATGAATCACATGAACAAAAGCTGGCACATATGTTGGCGATAGAAAATCACACTTAAATACTAGCTGAAAATATTAGCTATCTGATATATGAGAAGCTTGGAAATTCCTAAGGTCCCTTCGACTCACAGACTGAGGAGTGGACAGGAAATGATTAACCTTCGTGCTCTCTTGAGACTGAGGACAGGTTACTCAAACAAGTACAAAAAGAAGACACAGGAAGTGGCTGCAGATTCGCTAAACAGTCTGGATGAGACAAACCGTTGCTCACAGCAGGAGCAAAGTTTATAGACGGCACGGCCTTAATACGTCTGCTTAAATCCGAGGCGTCGCAAAGCTTTATTACAACTCACACTGATTTACTACGGCTGTTAAAGTCAGCTGTTACCAAAATGAGTGGGCGAGCAAGTCAAATAGGAAACGTTATTGGTATATATTAAAATATAATACAATTATAAGTTGTGTAACATGTATTAACGTGCTATATCTTGTGTGTCCACTAATATTAATATTGGAGTACTGAATTAAATAAAAATCAAATCAGAAGACCTTAACACAAGTTTCTAATAGTCTATTATCAAGCTGACTACTATTCTACTACTACTATACTAACACATACTATGCTATACTGACTACAATACTAACACTACAACATTTTAAACTACTTTCTTTATTATTTAAATTCCATAGAACACAAAGATGTTCAGTAGTTGTGTAACGATGCACCACAGAACTGTTAAAAATCGGCTGTACCATGATTTCTCTATTTTGGTTTGGAGTTTTGACACTAAATGTGAATTCTGATGAGCACAAATATTCGTATTCGATTGTTTAGAATGTAGAATCCTGTTTTTTTTTTAAACATACAAGAACGAATCCTCCACATTTATGAATGAGATCACACTAGACACAAAGCACGGCGAACAGCTTTAGCCACGGAACCCGGAGGAGGCAGTAGTGAGCACACCCGGCCAGCACGGCGAAACAGCCCAAACTACGGCACCCGGAGGAGGCAGCAGTGAGCACACCCGGCCAGCACGGCGAAACAGCCCTAGCCACGGCACCCGGGGAAGGCAGCAGTAAGGGGTTTTGGTTGCCTTACTGGTTGATTTTATTTTAAAGGACAATAAGAAGCTTATCGCACAGGGCTTTAGATTGTATCATTGCCTCCCTAAAGCTTATAGATGTATAATAACCTTTAGCATTGTGTAATTAAATTGGTCTTGTTTTGTTTCTATTATGCTTTCAGTAACTATTATAATATATATTATTATATTATAATGTCATGTAGGATCAATATGACATGAGAACAGCTGTAGCATCTGGGTGTAAGTTTTCTGCACCCAGCATTGCACAAGTCCAGCAAGTGAGCAACAGGTTCATGGTCCTGCCAGTGAAACAAAGTGGTGTCACGTTTCATCTGCAGTTCTCAGTCCTGGGTGTTTGTTTCTCTTACCCTTTCTCTAGCATGTCTCTCAGTATCCACCTCTCTCTGCAGGATTTCTGCTCGTTCCTCAGCATCGTCTGCCTGCTGCTGCAGACTCTGGATTTTTCTCTTCACTGCTTCTATAGATGACATCCCGGCCATTAAAGTCCCACCAGGTTTAATTCTAGATCCGCTCTTTGTCTCTAGCGACAGCCAAAGTCTAAATTTTAAAGCCCTGGACTGGCGAGGTCGCAAGTCGGCCACCCTGGCACCCTAGATGACGCGAAAAACGTGTCTTTCTAAGTTCTAAGTTTAAAATAAAAGGTGAAGGAACGAGGATGATGAAGATGATGAAGATGAAGTCTGTGAAACTCCTCTGCGTCATCACTAGCCCCGCCCTCTCTTATCTAACTGACGTCACGACGTCGGCTGACCAGTTAAAAAAAAAAAAAAAAAGCTAAATGATTCGATGTATTGAATCGACGAGCCGATTCATCTGTTCATGCTTTACAGTTATGTCCCGCTTAAAGAATCGAAGAGTCGATTCATCTGTTCATGCTTTACAGTTATGTCCCGCTTAAAGAATCGAAGAGTCGATTCAGTCATACATACGGACGTACTTACATACAATACATATCAATTAGAAGAAAACTCACAAATGACTTTCTATTATGACTACATTCTATCCCGGGCTTGATTATTTTACTTTTATATGACTTACATATATATATCACGTAATATCAATAAAGAGAGGCTGTTCGATTACACAGTTTGCTGAGCACTTTTATGACATTTAGGGCAGGGAAGCTGCTGGGACAGAGAATGAGGACTACAGACTGGGTTAAAGTGTAATGGAAAGGTCGTTATCATGAAACATTAACAGGGAAAAGGAGGAGATGCAGAAGCCGGCTTATTATATTTCTTTACCTTATGAGGGTTGTTATAGCAACGATAACTAATGGACTGCAGGAAACCCCTAAACTTTAGTGGTTCACTAGGAGAGAATCGGGCAGTTCGAACAGACAGTGAATGTTCCTTTATATACGTCCTTTTTATAAGTCAAGTTACAGAGCAGCGTATTACGACACATATTCTAAAATAAGCGGTTCCACTTTTAGCTTTCAGAACAAGCATCGTTGTTTTAAATTCTATGCAAAGAGCAACAAAGAGAGCACCAGAGGCATGGTGTGGCCTTTTGAATCAGGTCTGGTGGTTGTCGACGTGGTAAGAGCTGTGAGGAGGGAGTTCTAGGAATCCGGCCTTGAGATAACAATAGATGTTTTGGGGAATTCAGCCTTGGGTTAGGTATAAGCAGGGCAAAAGTATGAGAGCCGTACACAGTGTCCACAAAGGGTCCAGAATTGAGGGTCCCCTCTCTCCCAAAATTCCATTCGATTTGTTCCTAAATATGATATTATCCCACATATCAAAATTTCTCATTGAGAAAGTTCTCTCGAGCGTGGCTATAAACACAAAGGTGATTTCTCGACTGATTGATGGCACAAAAATCTAAACTGAAAAGAGTCTGACAGGAACAAACCGGTGATGTTTAATATATATTTTAAGATATATATTTTCCAACAGAATATTAAGCAGACTATACTTTACTCCGAGCTACTAACATGCTGTAATTCAATAAAATAGCACCACCATGTGGTGGAAGTGAATTCTTAAAAGATTCTCCTATTGGGACTGATTTAACGTGTACTGCTGCTCTATAGTGCCACTTACTGGCCAAAAGTGTTACTACAGACGTTTTTTTTATATATATTTATACATGTATGTGTTTGAGTGAATTGGATAAATGAGTTTCTTTTACTCAGGACAAAATAAGAGTAGTAACATCAGCTGTTTAATTTGGGGCTCATATCTTTAACTATGTACATAGTTTTCAAAAATAAAAGTTCCTTTTTTTGTTTTTCAACACTGTATTTTGTGCCATTAACTTATTTATTTGATTTTGTATTGGGAGATATTGCACACATTTGCACATCTGTTTAAGAAAATGTTAAAAGGGAAAATGAAGTAGAACATTTTTGTGAGTTTGCTCTTTGTTAAGGTTAAAAAAAATAATAATAACCAGAATGACACCTATATTATGCAAGTTATAATTATAAATAATGTTAGTGGTAATGGATACGTTACACACTCAGTGTAAATGAAATTCTGCTTAGGGCCCCATAAAGACTTGTGTCGGCCCTGGTGATTAACATAGTTGTACGTTTTGGTTACACTGAAAGTCACAGTAGAAAAGGTAGTCCATGGAAAATTTGGTCTCTCCAGTTCACCTCATTTGAAAGTTTTTAGAATGTGGGAGGGAAGCGGCAGAAACTAATGTGCAGATTTGACACATACAGCCCCACCTGGGACTCGAACCCAAGAGCTTCCAGCTGTGTGGCGACAGTGCGACCCACTTTGTCGTTGTGCCACACATCTGAATGTGTACATGTGCGTCACTCACGTCTGCAGCTTTTTTCTCAGCCTGTTCCAGCTTCTCCTGAGCATCCTTCAGTGACTCGGAATATTTATCCAACTCATCCTCTACACCCTTCAGCTTCTTTTGCAGCCCCAGCAGCTCCTCTTCCAGCTGAAACACACACACACACACACACACACACACACACACACACACACACACACACACACACGTAGTTATACGTAAGACGCACAATATTATTATACCATGATGCTTAATGAATCACATATATACATTCAGAATGTTGCATTGATTGTTTACAAGTATGTACTATAAACTCTACTGGTCTTAAAAGTTTAATTGGGTCATTTAAAGTGTAATAATTCCATTGTTAAGCAGTAGTCAGCATAAGCTACAACTTTAAAGGAAGCCATAAACTGTTCTTGAGTGCAACAACAGACCAATTAGTTCGAATCCAAATCTAATCTGAACTTCACAGGAGTGGTATCTATATTTTTGATGCTGAAGGCCACAGGAGGTCATACATGAATCTTTGCTGAAGATATGTTAAATTACACTCATAGCTAAACTACATAGCTAGCTTGTAACGCAACAGTCTGCTACTGCATATGGCAGTAAAAACCACAAGCTATGAAAATAGACCAAAGTCAATGGGCAACCATAATTAAATAGCCTGCATGCCAATCTGAGGATATCAGAAATCTGCCAAAACCAAGGACCTGAATGCCAGAGAAAACGTGGAATTTCCATTAAATAAAAAAACAGACTATCTGACTTTAAAACTGGTCAAAATTAGAACAGGTCTGAGTTCAACCTGTCATTACAATGGCTTTCTTAATTGATAGACACAGCTGCTCCTCTCTCAACAGTTAAAAAAGACAAAGGAACATTAGCTTAAAATAAAGGGACTATAAAAAGCACTTGTGAGTGACAGAGCTGCTGGTGCGAGCACAATGTGGTCATGATTGATGTCGTGCTTCGATTTCAACCAAAAACTCTGCCCGTCTATGAGCTGCAGTTATTCGAAGCATCACAATTTGGACGTCATGTGTAGCCTAAGCCTGCTGTGGCTGGGTAAACCTCTGACCCGCAATACAACCCTGATCCTTTTGTGGTCAGGAACAATGTCCGAGTAAACTAACACCCAACAGAAGGTCGCGTGGTTGTCTTTAGAAATGACCGGATTGGTACGGGTTGGTTCTCTAAGACGGCAACAAAATCAACACAGATTAATATTATTTACTGTCAGTGGATCAAATAAATACTTAACATTAGATCATAAAAGCTAATATAATAAAAAGTTAAGATCCTAATATGCTAAATCACAGTCGTTTTGCTACAAATGATTATTGCTTTAAGTCTAAGAATCTTGCAAGCTTTTTAAACACACTTAAGCTAATGTAAAAACTAATCAAGTAAACCGTTACATTTTAATTCAGGTGTTTGAAGATGAAAAATCTTTTTATTTTGGGAGCATGTAGTAAATTATACAGACTTTATTCTAATTAGAGTAGTTGAATAGTTCAAGAAGATTAATATTTCAAAGATTAATAATAAATTAATTCATCTGTATCAACATCTGGCACGCTGACACTTCTAGTAAACAATTTAATAAGTAAAAAAAACACAAGACTAAGTTAATTAAAAGTATTTTTTCCATGAGGTCAGTTTGAAATTTGGGCCGCCCAAGTAGACTTTTGCTCTCTTGGTCATTAAGTTCCCAGGATTTCCTCCCTTGTTAGGGTTTCATCCACCTCTAATGACTAAGACTCAACAACAAACAGTTCATTACAGGCAGACACAAGATTTATTATCCTTGAGGTTTAACCCATTTAAATCTCACATATGCCTCCATCCATCCGGCTCCTTTTACTCCATTACCTGTTTACACTTATCCTCAGCTCCCTTCTTGTCTATCTCAGCTTGTTCTGCACGATCGATGGCATTCTCCTTGTCCAGCTTGAGCATCTGCATTTTCTTCTTGATGGCCTCCATGGTGGCAGCTGGTCTGGAGTTTCTCCTGAGGACTGAGAGAGCTGGGAGCAGACACACGGTGCAGATGAGAAGTGAAGGGTTTCGTCCGAGCCAGCACAGTAAAGCCGGAGCAGCTGAGCCCAATTGGATGCTTTAGGTGGGAAGGCAGGAATCCTCTCCAAAATGAGAGCAGCACTTTTTTTGGAAAGCTTGTTGAAGTAACCGGGAGGAGATGATGGGGGAGGAGGAGTGAATAATAACCATCTGATCCAGCTCAGCTCAGGAATTGGTTTAGATTTTGACTGAGAGCTTTTTTTCCCTTCTTTGGGAGGCTTTAATGCACCAAGATGAGTGAGGAATGAAACGGGCTGGATCACGGTTCAAGTCATGTTGAAACCTCTATTCCTACATATAACATTAAAACAAATGCTCTTCATACTATATACACGAAGACCCAACCCCCACCCTTTGTATTAACAAAATTATGTGAATTGTTTTTAGCTGACGTGTAACTGGCAACCATTACGGACAGGGCAATAAAAATCTCTTATAAACACTGTGGTGAAATGTTGGCCCATCTTTATATTTACCAAATTCTTCCAAACTCTTCCAAATTGAGGATTATAACTACAACATATGATTGTTGTTTATAATTTTCATTTTAAATAGTACTAAAATGTCCTTCTCAATTCGTTTGTTCATACTAAGTAACATAAATTTTCAAATCAATCTTGAGTCCGGTAGCTGAAAAGCATTTGTATCATCTTGATTTACAGAATGTAAAAACGTCTTATTAAAAATATAATTTCACAAAGATTATGCTTGTGCAGATAAATATTACAGAGATCTAGAACCAGATTCCTACAAAGTTTTAAACGTCTTAAATCTTAAGCAGTCGTGTTGAGCTTGCCCATAGTTATGCATCATTTTCTGCTAAAACCTTTAATGTGTCTTGGTAGCTGCTATTAACCTGAATAGATTGTGGTAAGAGAAAATCCAAACAGACATTAGGAGAACATGCAAACTCTACCCAGAAAAGACCCACACCAGTCCACCTGGGACTCAGGCCAAGACCTGATTATTGTGAAGCATTATGGGTGGAAAAATCACTACAAAGAATTGGCTTATTCTACTAGAACTGCTGCACAGTTATAGATACTTTACTACACAATCTCAGCAGTGTAAATAAGTTAAATAACAAAGTAAACAAATCAGCAATAGTATAGTAAATATACACACACACACAATTAATTTTATCCTGGTTCTACATTGCAAATCTCTTTCAGTGGTTTATTTGACTGATCGTGACCTGGTCATTTAATGTGACACATTAAATTCTGTATAAATAAGTTCATAAAAAAACAACATTGGCAACACAAGGTGTCTTTGAAAAAAGAGTGACTTTATATGATTTTGTTAAGTTAGATGAAGAATGAAGTGCACATAAAAAGGGGAAAAATGTTAACAGTACAACGCTTATAAAAACATACAGGCACTTTGAAATGCAGTGAATGCGACATAACAGGCAAACCTGGCAAATACAGTGACGTTCTCAATCCCGGCGCTGGTTTAGATTTCATCCGTTCATTATTAATACTTTTAAATCATTTTCAGGCATGTGTGTGTGTTACATCTATTCACATTTGATTGTGATCGAGTGGGATATTTAATGTGCCACTGTAAAAAAGAAGGAATCCGTTATGTAGCACCATATTGCATAAAAATTCATGATTTGAAACAAAAATAACAAAAGATATGGCTTTTAAACTGAACAGACATTTGAAGACGGACATTTGAAAATACTGCCAGAAGACCTAAATGTTTACATACAACAAACACTTGACAAATGTGAATTAACATACAATTCATAGAAGATAGCATTTGTAACATTTTTATAGCTTTATTATTCTTATTTTTTCTTTAATTCTTTATTTAAAATGATATGTTTTCTCTCTGAATTGTTTTACCGCAAAGTTCATCATTGCACTGCTGGTCCAACTGTCATGAACATGAATTCACCGGCATCTGGTTCAAACCACGACACGTTCTAGCAAACAGCCTCTGCTAACAAACAAATCTTTGGAAGCTGATTACAAGCAAAACAAAAAACTAAACAAAAATATAAACACCCCATTACATACTGTGAACGTATCGCGTTAAAACGCGTCACTTTGGTTAGTTTGGCAGCCCCCAATACTTACCCAAAAAACAAAAAGCAAGAGGAGCCCTATGAAGTGTCCCGACAACTGTTCACATGATCAAGGAGCTGGCAAAATACTTTCGTTTAAAGCAGCCAAAAGTACGTGAAATGATAGAGGACATTAAAACAACTGTAGCTGCAAACAGGCCCCATGCTTTTACAGAAATCGAACTAATTCTAAATATAGCACTAACATAATCATTTTGCTGTAATAAAAAGCGCAGTTACTTGCATACAATGTGCAAAAAAAAACAGAAAAAAAGAACCCCTCCCCCCAAGAATCTGGTGGTGAACCGTGACGCTCATTACAGAAAAATAAACAACTTCTATCAAATAGACATCCTGATACAATTGTTGACTTTTCACCTACTACATCGCTTTAATTATTCAGCCTGATTGTTATTCCTGCGAGGAAAAGAATCTGGCTGTGATCTGATGCTCGGATCGATGAAGTGCTCGGGCCTGGCGGCTCTATGCAGCAGGTGTGTTGTCCCATGATGCTCCTCACTGCTCAGGGCCGTCCTCCCTCAGCTCGGAGGGCAGGAACTTATACTGCTGCTGTCTGATCTGTGCCAGCTTCCTCCTGGCTTCATCCAGCTCCCTCTCCTTCCTCAACATCTCTTCCTGAGCAGCGATGATCTGTAGGTGAAACACACACACTTTCATTTAAAGAATTTTATTGGGTTAAACGATGGTCTGCTAAACAGATCGGTGGAGAGCGTTTTTACCTGAGCGATGCCGCCCACCATCCTTTTGTTCACCGTTACACCGGGATCATCCGGAGCATCAAACGCAGCCTTCTGTGCTGCCTTTACAAGATTGTCGGAAGCTTTCTTTACTGCATTACCAGCAGCCTGAAAGAGAACCACAGAGGTAGACTGTTAAAACGCAAACCTTCCACAGTGGGCCAAATATAAATCCATAAATAATTTTTCTCTAAAAGTTCTCTAAAAAAAATGTGTCACACATTCAAAGAAGAAACCATTGTTTGACATCATCCTATTTCTGTCATTTTACATGATTGTGTTAATGTATACAAAGTCCCACCAATATAAACACTTATTCAAATCAGAATGCAGTACGAGGGGGGAAGACAAAGCCCACATTAAAGCATAACACTGCTCCTGTGTGGACTCTGTTCAGGACTTTAAAAGGAAATGTAGTCAGAAAAAGAAAAAAAAACGAGCCAGCACTCCAGCCATGATTCATACAAAACCAAACACACCGACCCCTTACCGACTCCTCTGGCCCTTCTATCTTAAACATTTATTTTCATGTTTTGCCTTTTGAGGTAGCGATAACCGAGGAGAGCCGACAGAGTGAGTTAGAGCTCAGTTTGCATTTCGATCAGGGGCGGCTTGATTTACAGAGGTCAGGAGAGCCGAACCTACAGAGCTGTTGGGAAACACTCCGTGGTAATTTCTATTTCCATTACGTGAAAATGTTCCCTTACGAGACGTCATCATCTGAGCATATTAATCAGTCCGATTCAGGATTTGAACAGGAGACTAAACGGCACAGAAGCGTGACGTGTAAAAAAAAAAAACATGTTAGTTAGCAAACCGGACAATCTCTGAAGATGTAGAATTATTATAAAAAAAATAAAAAGCAAAGGATAAAACAGAACTGTTTTCATTTTACTTGGCATATTTATTCTGGATTTGGGAGCCAGCCCTCGTCCTTTCATCATTAAGCCCTGAGAAATTATAATAATGCAGAAAAAACAGTTTTTACGTCAGAATCTACATTTCTAAGTAGACGTAATATAATGTAATTTGTAATTATTACAAATGAAATAAAACTAGAATGAGTAAAATATTAGGATTAAAAAAAATTATTGGCGAGTTCATTCTTGTCATTTGTGGCAATGATGTACTGAAACTGAAAATGTGTCGTGTCAACACACACATGCTGGGTGTAAACGATGCTAAAAGTCTGAGATGACACAGTTGATTACTACAGAGGACACAAACATGGGACGAACACAATAAAGTGCACAGACAAAAAGAGAAGCGAACAATACTAACAAGACGAGGACAATACAGGCTAAAAATAGCAGGACCTAAGCTCAATGGGACAGCTGGACTGGGAGGGAAATGCCATGTAATCCTAGAGCATGACACCTCGGATCTCTATCCGTGGTTACAGAGCCAGCGTCGATGAGATCTCCCTTCAATGGGTGACACACGTAGAAGGAAATCTAAAATCTCTGAATAATGCGCTAGCTCACTATTAGAACCCAAGAGATCAGCAGTCGAACTGGGGAACCATGATTCTAAAAGCATCTCCATGATTCCACCCCCGTTGAGGTCTTTTAAGCAGAGAGACGATACTGCACGGCGTTTAATCCGACTCACCTGGAGTCTCTTCATGGTTTGCGAATCTTGGTCGGCTTTGACCTTGCAGGCCACAAGCAGCTGAGCGGTGGAAGCGGCCACCTGCTTAGCTGAGGAGATCAACTTCTCCTCGCTAGCGTGACCCTGCACCGCCGAGTTAGCTGCCTCGCACAGGTTATTGGTGGCTGCAGCGACCATACGAGCCTGCAACACAGAACGAACACGACATTACCTCCAGATCATTTATCATCATCGAGTTTCCGCTTCCAAACACAGATGATACACGGTTTAGGAAAGTCCATTTATAAAATGTTATAATTCTATTTAGGGTGGGACACACACGGGGCAAATACGCTAAAGACAAAGTTGCAAAGTAAGGAGACAAACAC
This sequence comes from Ammoglanis amapaensis, assembly GCA_028566735.1. Lineage (NCBI taxonomy): Eukaryota > Metazoa > Chordata > Actinopteri > Siluriformes > Trichomycteridae > Ammoglanis > Ammoglanis amapaensis. Next base: position 415,929 of record JAOUQU010000006.1, read on the forward strand.
ACATACGGGACAATTTCGGTATCTCCAATAAGCCTGCCTGCATGTTTTTGGTCTCTTTCTTTGACATTAAGCGTCAGACTAATTTGCAAGTGAAGCGTGGGTAGCAAAAGTGTGAAGAAGAAACTTACGGCTGAAATGAGACCCTGAGACCACTGCCCATCATCCACTGCGTTTGCCGGGATGGCGCCGACCTGCACATAAGCAAACAAGCAGAGCTTAAGCTTAAATATGACTTTCCCACGAGACTGGGCTTCGTATTAAGCTGTTTCCAGTATAAACAGATATTAATGATTTGTCAAGCTGATGCAATGATACCCACCTTGCCCTGGGCCACCAGTTCTCTTTGTGCAGCGGATGCAGCCTTCACCAGTGCGCTAGTGGCTGCGGCGATCGATTTGGCTGCCTCTAAAATCTGCTCTTCAAAATTCAGGCTCTCATCGGCCTCCTGTCGAAAATGCAAACCCAGACTTTATTAAATCAGAATGTATCGGAGTTGTGTTGGTTTACTTTCACGCTCAACAACTAACAAAACAGCACGATGAGACGTGGCTCTTCCTGTTCTGAACAACACAACTGATGAAATGTCATGAGAACAGGATTATGATTTCTCATTTACCTTTCGTCCGAACTTGCGTGCAAACTGTTTAAAGCAAAACAAGAATGTGGTTTTGATTCTTGATAAATGGAAATCAAGTATTTAGCACGAAGCAACGACGTTGTTGTGCTTGTTATGTAAAAATGTAAAGGTACGAGATCTTCCAACACATGCCAACAGGTCGTAATGTATATAAGCCGAGTGTAGTTCAGAACCGATCTTCCCTATCCTCACTGTACCAGAATGATCTTTATCTTTATGCCACCCAGTAACCCGGGCTGATACTTAAACCTGAATAACATTACAGCTAGACCAGTAGCACATACTTGATTAGGGTACGAGCAAGCTTAAGTCACCAAAAGTAATGGTCTTCGTACCTTGGGTTTGGCTCGCGGTTTAAGCTGCTCCAGCTTCTTGGCGGCGGCTTCGATAGCAGCCGCTGCACCAAGCAGCTCGTTTTCTGCGATAACAGTGGGGTCCTCTGGATCCACCCATTCAGTGCCTGTCAAAAAAAAGAACCTGGTGGTGAACAGTGAATGTTGTATTGTGAATAGACAGGAGCTGGTTGTGTTGACGACACTAATCCCTCTTACATCACATTTCGACGATTGTGGCTTCAATCTATGTTTTTTATTTCTGAAACTATTCATGCTTCCTCTGTTTGTGCTAATGAGACACCTTTGGTAGATGACAGAGAAACAGCCCAATCAGAGCATGTGGTGAAGTATCCTGGGTGCTGATTGGCTCAGCTGAATGTAAACATTACCCAGAATGCAAATGGTAGAATTACTGTGCGTTATGGTAAATATATGTGACAATCTTGTGTAGATGCTTGCATGCAGAAACGTTTCGCTAATCTGTATTTGAAGCTTTATAATACATGCTGCTGGTATATCTTAAGACTATTGTATACAGGAGAGGTCACTCGAACCAAACCTTTCATGGCCTCGGCTGCCTGGATGAGCTCGGAGACCGATCCGGCTACTCGTTTAGAGTAGTTTGCCAGCTGCTGCTTCAGATCAGGACTGGGTTTTTGGATTATCTAAGGAGCAAAAAAAAAAAGACATGTAGTGAGAACATGGACATCAACTGGACCTCTTAATAAGTGCGGGATGATGATCAACACCAAAACAATTACAGCTGTGAACTGGCCTGGATTTACATAAGTAAATGATTGTGTATTAAGAGGCTTCGGTTAGATAATTAATAAACTTCAACTGACATAATTTATTTAAACAATCCAATCCGCAGATAACAAATCAATTCAACTGTGGACAGTAAAAAAACAAACAAATGACACTAAACAAAGACAAAAAAATTCTTCCGTGACCAGTTTATACTGTCTCACTGTCCTCAGTGTCCTTCGGAGTAACACTGGTGAGAATAGAACAGGTGTTGGTCATTTGTGTAGCCGTTGTTGTTTGACATGCCTCTCTTGTCTCTTTTAAATACAGGGCTAAAAAAAGCCCCAGCGAAACACACACACACACACACACACACACACACACACACACACACACAATGTTAAACATTCAATGTAGTCCAAACGTACCTAATTATGTTAGTATCTATCTGTCTATTTATCTACCTACCTACATACCCACCCATCTATCTATCAATCTATACACACACACAAATCTATATGTCTATCCATCCATCCATCCATCCATCCATCCATCCATCCATCCATCCATCCATCCATCCATCCATCCATCCATCCAT
>JAOUQU010000006.1:434325-449031 GCA_028566735.1 Ammoglanis amapaensis
AGTGGAGTGTAGCAGAGCCTGGATTTGAACCCCCAACCTTTGGGTTCCCAGCCCAACGCTCTACCCACTAGGCTACATATGTAGCCGGTGTACCGGTATATCACTATAGACAATCACTATAATTTAATACAAATGCTTCACTCTTCATAAAGATTAGAGGTTTCTATGACTATGATTCTGATGGCCCATGAGCCCATTAAACACAGGGAAGCTAAATATGACAAAGCTTTAAAATCTAACAACAGGAAGATATTAAGAATGCTAAATTTTGCATTTCATGTAGCAAAACAATCCAAAAATGCAGAGAACAAAAAAGCCCGCATAATATAAAGCCATTACAGAATAAGAATATGACCAATTTGACCAAAATATCAGATAGAATCTTCTATAATTGCTAGTGAATTTAAGTCTAAATTTAATGCAGACATGTAAGTCTAAATAGATTAGATCAATAGATATAAATAAGAGCATTCAAATGTAAACATAAACATGTACAAATACACAATATTTAACACATTTAATACATTAACAGAATCTCGAGACACTTCAACAATGTCACTTAGTATCAGCGGCTGGAATATTCAAGGTCGGAAACTAAACAGCCTTCGAAATAAAAAACTAAACACTGATTTTTACCCACTCATTAAAAACCTTGGCATTATCATGCCACAGCAACCATGATGCAAGGCCGACGTGGTCACACACAAACTCAGCACAGTGTGCCAAGACAGAGATTCTGAAGGTCTCATAATCTCATATCAGTCACACTTAAGACATTCAGTTAAAAGAAAATAAATGTAGATCATCATAACCTGAATGCTAGAACCCAACCAGAAACAGTTGAATGATGAATCACTAGCAATAAAGATTCTAATGACCAGGACGGGGAAATGTGCACAAAATATTTTTATGTCTTTAAAACTACAGAATTAGATCCAAATTCTGAATAAAACCCAACTGTAAGAACAGTTGAACTGGAACGAGCTATTAGATTATAATTAGTATATAATTACTGAGCAAGAACTAAAATACAGCATTAAAAAATGAACTTATAATCTCTGATCTATCTTTAGGGCCCAACATTCTGTAAACACTGCAAACCAAACCAAAAAAAAAGAAGCTAAATTATGATTTTCCAGAAAAAAACTTCTTATTCAATATTTTATTCCATTTAACAATTTTACATCTGTAACCTGTAACCTGTATATTTCTCTGTGTGTGTGTGTGTGTCTATCTGTCTATCTATATACATATTTTATTGTAATTACTATTTTATTTGTGTAGAATGTCCTTGTTTGTCTTGCCAACGAGGTTTCAATTAAATTAAAGTTGAGAACTACCACAAGATGGCGTTGCAGGAACAGTCTCGAGTCACGTGCTTCATTTTGTAATTCTATTGTGCATCTTAGTGTTGCTAAAACTACATCTGTATACACAATACACACAAAATGAAACAAACTCTCAGCCCAAAACAGTGAAGTAAAATAATTACTACACACATTCCCTCCTCACAAAGACGCACAAATTTGATCTAAAACCATTTCATCCTAAAAGATTTTTTATCTAAACGTGTAAATTGGAGCACGAGTGAAGATGCTTATCGGAGAGAACATTATGACTTGGATCCCCGATCTGAGCAAACAAATTTGCTAACGTCACAATTATAATACAGGATTTCTCCAGAAATGGACCAAAGTGATTGTCAGGAGTGGAAGAAAAGAAAATAAGGGCTGTTGAGTATGAAGAGGCTTTAGTAACCAAGCTCCGTGCCAGCGAGGAGGCGAGCCCTTCTGAACTAGCTCCTAATTAAACAAGGTTTTGGTACACAATGAGAACAAAACATTACGACGCAGGCTATTGTGGTTACCTCTAAAGGATTACGATTATTTTTTCCTCGGGAGTTAGTGCGAGATCGAAATCCACTTTGGCTACGTTCTTCCGCCAGCCACACAAAGCGGTCGCTGGACTTGGCTGCGGCTTAGTCAGAAGCTATTGAGATTTAAATGACTAAAGTTAACAGGCAAGACAATGATGGTGTTTGTGTATTTCCTACATAACGTAAAAAAGCCAGAACTTGGGAGAAGACGAGCGAGTCCCAGGCGAGATCAGATGGCTGTAGTTATCGAAGTGTGCCAGTTTTTGTTTGGTCTTACCTCGGGAGCCATGAAGGCGATTGTGCCCAGAAGCTGTCCCTGAAACTCTCCGGCTCCTGTGCCCTTCGATGCCAGTCTGGCCGCTGCACCGAAGTCAGCGATTCGCAATCTTTGGCCTGTGCTGTCGATCAGCAGGTTGGCACCTTTAAACGAAAGACGAAGAAACGTAGAAAGAAACCACAGAGAGATTAAAAAAACTGAAGCTGCGATCTGATTGGCTACATTGACACGAGCTCATTTCATCCATTTGACATGTTGCCTCGATAGCGCAGAACCTGATGTGGCTTGAATGATCTGATTGACCCGCAAATGTCAATAGGGCGAGGGGTACGTGTTTGTGAAGCCGCAGATTCAGACGTACAAATTTTTCAAAGCTTAATCATCTATGGAACAGATCTGTGGTGCAAAAATGGTTGGGTTCCATTCAATTTTTCATTAATGTACGAATTAATATCTGACATTTGTTATATTTTGTGTCATTTTTGTTCTCAAGCCTCTTAATCTGTGTTTTCATTTCCTGCCATCGGTCCGTTTCATGATGTCAGCAATCGTTCTGCGGACTGAAGCTCACCTTTGATGTCTCGGTGGATGATCTGGTTTTCGTGGAGGTAGGCCAGACCTCGGAGCAACTGCTCCGTGTAGTTTATGACCACGACTTCCTTAAAGGCTCCGTACTTGTTAAGCAGATGAGACACTGAGCCCCCTGATGACAAAACAAGACCAAAGATTATACAAGACGTTCAGAGAGAAACGGAAAAGGTGTCGACGTAGACGTTCCATCGTACCTGCCATCCACTCCACGAAGAGATTGTAATTGTTCTTTTCGCAAGTTGCACCCATCATGCGGATGATGTTGGGGTGATTGAGGTGGCCCATCATCCGGATCTCCTCCCGCAGAGCCTCCACCACCTCCTCCTGCTCAGACGACGTGTTGCGCACGTAGGTCACCTATGAGCCAAATAACAAAGAGTAAAAAAAACATAAAAAAGATAAAAAACAATGACTTTAAACAGGAGAATTTAACTTTAACTTTTTAAAGTGCAATGATCAGATGCTCCTCAAAGAAAAAAGGAATGAACAGGATTTGTATCTCTCAGTCTACAAGGCACGATATCATTCAATGTCTGTCCGGTCAGCACGGGCTTCTGCCTGGCGACACGTTTAACACCAGTTTGTATCTTGATCCAAGGATTACTAGACAATCCTCCAACTGGCAGTAGCACCAGACAGTTTCGACATAACCCTCTCGTCCGTGTGTAACAGAATCCAGACAGGCTGAGCGCCAGCGGATGACGAATGCTAAGGTTTTGTGTCATACTGTATTTGAACTACATCAGGAGCAGTGAGAACCGACCTCTGGGTTCACATGACTGCGAGAAGGAATGGAGGTATTGAAGTACACAGTCAAATCAAGACGTCAGAACGAAAAGAATTAAAATTAAGTCATGCAGAGCCGTTGAGACCTTCCTCTTGCCTATGAAATACAAGACATTCTCATTGAACTCATTTAAACAGGGAATGTGCGCCACCGTTTGGGAAATAATGACTTCCTTTGTCCATAGAAGAAAGAGCCAACATTTAATCAAAAGGTCACAGCAATTTTCATCAAGACCATCAGTAGTGAAAATGAAGACAACCAGATAGTATCTTTTCACCTGGATAAGAAGAGTTCATGAGCGGATCAGCATTATCTCTCAAGCAGAGCATGGAATTGCATCAGATATGAGGACTTCCCAAGTTATTCACGCCGACCGTCGTTCATGTAAGTGACCAGTGACCCGGAGGGCTTTGAAATAAATTCGAAATGTCAGATCTGGTGTGCTAGCTTGTGTGTTTTAACGATCGTCCTACGTTAAGAACCTGCAGCATTTACATTTTTGACGTTCCGAAGCACTGGACAGTGGTGCGATTTAAACCAGCGACCTTCTACTTGCTAGAGCAGCACTTACAACTTCGCAAAATGATGAATAATTTAAATAAAATAAATATTAGAAGCAAGAAAAGAGCTGTCAGGGGACAAAAAGGAAGAAATGATGTCAACAGGTCCGGGATCTGTGTGTCCTCTCTCGGCTTTCATGCACCATGGCATTCGCTGGCGTTGCTGCCCAGTGAATTTACAGGATTATGGCCACTGAGTGACATGCTGGCACTAAGTACAGTGTACAAATCAGTCCCATGAGAAAGAAGTACCAGGACTCACTACGGTGTCCCTTTAGAACCCACATTACGAATTATTTTTTCCTAGACGTTCTAAAAACGAAGAGGACGGGATCTAAAACGTTCACAGATAATCGATACACAATACAGACAAATCTATCCACACCTCGATCGATCACACACCTGCTTGACTGCCATAAGGGTTCCTGTGCCGATGTCTTGGGCCTGGTAACAGGAGGAGAAAGCTCCCAGGCCGATCTGCTGCCCCTTCAACCATTCCGAACTCTCGCGGTACGGCTGCTTCGCTTTAGTGTGGCCCGGCAGTGTTTCTGGGGTCTGCAATGTAAACGGGAAATACAAACTAAGTTATTTAAACAAATGTGTGACATCGGCTGCTCACGGGAAGACGATATGTTTAGAAACAAATTATTTATTTATTTATAAGGCTTGTGGTTTTAAAACAACTAGAGCGTTAAGCGCGTTCGGTGGATGTTATTTGGAACGCTAATGCTCCACCTGGTTCTATTGATTTGAATGGCTTGACGCTAACTGCGTTAGCTTGGTAGTGTGAGTCGGAATATCTTGACTTAGCAAGCGATGATGTAACAGAACCTGGTCTAGTGCAACCCTAGTTCCAAGTACAACCCTGACCCCATAATTCCGAGACTTTAATTTTAAATCTGTGGGACAACCTGAACCCCCTTAAAACTCCTTCTCCATCATCCTAATAGATGCACTGTGGTGCGCATGGCCCTAGATACCTTGACGGACAACATGATTGGCATCCTCGTGCACTTACATCCACCTGAATGATGATGACGTCCTCCCCCTTCTCCACCTGCAGCTGCGGGATAACAGGCAGGGCGTCCTGAGAGGCGGACATGGCCATGACAACCGCCAGCGCCTCTTCCTCCTCCGCCTCCATTTTCTCCTTGCACTTCTGGTTCTGCGTGACGTCCTGGCTGTAGCCGTCGTCTCTGCCCGTCTGTTCCGGCGTCAGCACGGCCACCTCTGACTGAAAGGTCACCGTGCTGTCTGTCGTCGTGACGGAGCTCTCCAGAAGGTCCTCCATGCTGGAGTTGAGCTCGGTCGAGGCGTCCAGGCCGCGGAACTTCTCGTCGACGGGCGTGAAGACGGCGTCATCGCTTGGGACGAACACGGAGACGCCGCTGCAGCCCGCGCTCTCGGATGGAGAGAAATCACGGAGATCCAGCTTCATGGTGTTCTTGCGCCCGGCGCACGGTGACTTAGCATGGTGGCTGTCGGACGTAGGGGAGGGGCGAGACGGTTTGGGGCAGTGGACGTGGCCGGATGGGAGGGGTCTGGCTTGGGTAAAAATAGGAGAAGGAAGCTTGTCTGGCTCCTTAATGGTACCTCCTGTGCTTGAGGGTTTGGGCACTGGGAACTTGTGCTGGGTTTGGGGCGAGGAGTTGCTGAACTTGCCCGGGATGAAACTATGAGGCCGGGTTTGACAAGGTGAAGGCAGTGGGGGCGGCTGGTTAGTGGAAGACGAATGTGAATTAACACACTGACCGTGGGGTCTGACCGGCCCGCGCAGCTGAATGGGCGGCTTTAATGGGTCGGTAGTGAAGGAGGCCAGTCTGTCGGTCATCTCGTCCATGGCTTTGCCACCTGACAGACCTCGAGAGGCTCTGCTGTGAGTGGTTTTTTCATGCAGGCAGGGAGTTGGGGAGCTCCGTTGGGTGGAGACGGGCGAGTTGTGAGGCGCTGCGGGGTCCAGGAAAGCGTCGCCGTGCTGGGCATTCTCTAGGCCGAGGTGGACGGCGTCCAGGATGTCCATCTCTTCGGCGATGGCCAGAAGACGACGACGCATGCGGGCGTAGTGGGTGGAGCTGGTGACGCTCAGCATGTCGAGCAGTTTGACGAAGACGTGGGGGACGCGGGCCACCATGCGGGCGGCGCTCAGGAACACGCGGCGAGAGAGCTTCCCCACCATGGAGTGAGAGTTGTCGATGGACTGCAGGGCAAAGCCGAGCAGACGGAGCAGCTTTTGGTACCTGGAGCAAACAAATTAGATAGATGATGGATCAGTGAGTGGGAGGGATGGATGGATGAAGGGCGGGAGAGAAGAAGAGAGGGAGGGAGAGATGGATGGATGGATGGATGGAGAGATGGAAGGGATGCTTTATTGCTCCAGAAAGAAATAAAAGTAAATGGTTACATTCATCACAGAGCTGTTTATTTCATTATTTCCCAAATCATGGACAATTTAGTACCTCCAATTCACCTCACCTGCATGTTTTTGGACTGTGGGGGAAAAACAGACCACCAAGAAAACTCCCAATGCAGACAAAACAGTTGGGATTGCTTGCAAATTTAAAATGTCTACAGAAGTTTGGCCTCTCATTTGCCACTTAAATTCACCTCCAATGTGTCCCAATGGGACGCACGCACGCGCGCACACACACACACACACACACACACTAGCGTTCGCTCAGCAAAGTGACGTACCTCTCGACTTGATTGGACGGCTGGCTGCAGTCCGGTGACGTCACGATATGAGGGTAGAACTCGGCCGGAAACTCCAGGAGCATCCTGTCGATCAGACAGAGACGACCTAGAAGAGCCTGCCAGTTGTTGGCCTCCGTTTGGGAACCCAGGATGCAATTCAGCACATAATCCACTCCGCCTATACCGAGGGAACCTGAAGAAAAAGACCACACCCAATTCAGGAGGAGGTTTCAGAGGAGATGATAGTTTCTGGTGGAGATAATAAAATGAAATGTTGACCTGCTTTGAGGATCTCTCTGCCCACCGCCAGCTCTCCTACCTGGCCTTTACAGAGCTCCAGTAAAGTGGACACCGATAACTGGCTGGTGCGACTGGAACGAGACCAGAACAGAACATTTATATAATTTTGACAGCTTTTTACAATTCCTTGTGCATATACATACAGGTCTTATAGCTCTCCCCCTTAGTTGTAGATTTAGTTATAGCTATTTCCACCACTTCAAGATGTCCTGCAAGTCGAGACTGTTTAGCAATAACGCCGCTCCTGCACGATATGACCTGATAAGTCCTGGCATTATTGCACCAGAAGTGTCACAGACTGGACTGAAAAATCCATTTTTAAATGATCCTCCAAGCTGCCCTTAGAGGACTGGGTTCCAGTCTGTTTTCATTGTAACCTGTATTTTTTTAGTGTGGCGTTCAAACCATCAAATGTATGAAAATGAGAAGCGGTTTGTTATTCCAAGAACATGATAGGGTACGACAGAGCCTTTGACCAGGCATAACTTACTCTAGCAGGCGAAAAAAAACATTTATTTCCTTCCAACAATACTCCTTCTGCTTTAATGCTCATTCGCCTTCGAAAGTCGAGCCCCCCCAACCCACTTGACATCGATGAGCAAGTCTCACCTGTTTGCATCAGCACATTTAACCAGGATGGTCTCCACCACAGGACGAAGCAGCTGCTGCAGACGACTGCGCTCTGACAGAGAGTGGCATGGCGTGTACACCAGCATGGCCCTCAGGGTTTTCTACACGAGACAGAGAGAGAGAGAGAGAGAGTGAGAGAGAGAATGGACACATGTTCAAGACTACAATCTGTCATTTTGTGCGGATACATTTAATAATAATCACATTGCACACCGAGCGTTGTGAATTGCATTGCATGTCAAATGCACTGTAACATCCACAGCATTTAACTGACAATATACCGTTGTCGTCTTCAAACAGAATGACCACGAGTGATTTAGTTCACATCTGGTTAGCGGTGCTTGGATTCAGCTTTGTAATGTGGTGCCACAATGCCGAAAAGGCCATGAACCACTTTGCAGGGTGTATTAAATGCTGACTGTTCACGTAGGATCAAGGAGAGCAAGATCTCGACATGTCTGCAGTGTGTGTGTGTGTGTGTGTGTGTGTGTGTGTGTGAGAAAAAGTTCAGCCTGACCCGGACTACCAGGGACGACTGGGGAGTGGTGACTGATAGTGCATTGTACTGAACCAATGCCCGGGACCGATAGGCTCGGCTCCGAATCTCCTTCACACTCCAACGTATACGAGTTCTCCCACCTACACCTTTCCCCAGACTCGGAGAGACGAGGAATAAACCCGGATCGGATCCGAACACTCACTGGTCGGCGACGTATTCGGTTTCTGAGGACATTCGGGTCAGCTCGAAGAGGTTAGATCAGGTCAGAATATGCATTTCCATAAAGAACCACATACGAAGCTGAACCGTTGAGCTTAATTCTTTCACGCTAACTTATATGAAGATATGAAGATTTTTCCCTGAAGCAGAAGTGCTGGTGTTATTTATAGTCCGTGGATATCCCCCCCCCCCCTCATTCCTGGTTTGAAAAACACAGCAAAGATCCACAACGTCGGAAAGTCCCGGAGAAGACAGAACTTTTCTTGTTTTGATAAAGCGCTGCCACCACAAGCCTCGGGGAAGATTCAGACTGCCAGACGTCTGCCACGAAAATGGTCACCGACAGCTACCGTGCTTTAAGAGAAGCAGAATGAGGTTAAGACTTAGGATTGAGGGGTAGGGGGTAGGGGGTTGGGGTGGGGTGGATGAATAATAACAGACCTTTACATTCAATCCCGACTTGAAGATCCCTGCGGTTCTGTAAGCTTCCTGGTATAAAATGAACTTTAGAACGAGCCACTGTTAAAGGTTGCAACACTGAACTTCGGTCCTGCCTAGATAATCACCAGTTTACACAGAGCGCTCAGTAAAGCTCTGAAATAAACAACAATAATAATAATAATAATAATAATAATAATAAACACTTGTTTTGGAAGCTTCAACAAAAACAAAAATGATTCTACCCTCAATAATGTTGAACTAATTGTTTTTAGGTTTTCCATTTACATACGCTAATCTCTCTAATCTCGTGTGTGCGCGCGCGTGTGTGTGCGTGTGTGTGTGTTTGGTCACAACAACAAATGGCAAACTCTCCCTATTTATCCAGGCAAAGAATATATGCCTTGGTTTATGCATCTTTAGGATTGTATCAGGCAAACGGACCTCTTGAAAGAACTCGAAGCACCACACATGGGAATCGAACCTACAACCGGGTTCAATTAACTGGTAGACACAGGGCTTTCTGTGCAGAGTTTGCATGTTCTCCCCATGTCTACGCGAGTTTATTCCTCCCACAGTCCAGAAACATGTGATACTGAAACTGGTCTCTCCGTTCGTACTCAACATGGACAAATAGAAACCCGAGCGGATTCGGTGTTGTGCAACTTCCTACATTTGTGGCAAAACCCTGGTGCCATTTGTACTCCTGAGAAGACACGAGCCGATGCGCTCGTGACCGGGTCATGTGACCCTGTCACGCGCAGAAACTTGAAGCATGTCATGCACGGCGGTGGTCCCGTGAGCTCGTGACGTCTTTAGATGGCAGAACTGTAATGGAGTGGGTATAAGGACAGGACCGGTGAAAAGTTTAGACACATTCTAATTCAATTTGGGATTGAATTTATTTCCTACGTTGTACAAACGTCCATGGCCTTGGCAATCACATGACCAAAACACAATTGAGAAGATTTGCGATGAACGGAAACTCGGCACCTCTGGGAATTCTCAAGATCTTTCCAGGTGGCTCCTCATTAAGTCGACTGTGTGACCACCCAAACCAAGGAACGACATATTTTTGTTTAAACTGAAATTTTGTCCGAATAAGCAAATTACACGTATCTAATAGGATTTGTTTCCAAATAAGCGGCTGGTCCGATGAATCGGATGCGACTGTATTAATCGATTATGGAAACCTAGAAAAAGAAGGAGGTGTGTCCAAACGGTACAGCGGGTCAGTAATGTAGGACGCGTCTCACCAGGGCGGCCACGTAGACCTTGTAGACAGGGTCGGCGCAGACCATGGAGAGCACGCTGCAGCACGATTCCACCACCACTTCCGCCGAGAGTTCACTCCCCGCCGCTCCCAGCTCGGCCCCTGCTCCGACGTTGGCGCTCACCATCGAGTGCTCCCCGTTGGCCAGGAGCAGAGCGCCGCTCACGTCGTGGGACAGGCGTCGCAGTGCCATCTCTCTGATGTTCCAGTTCCGGGAGAACAGACAGCCAACGAGTTCTATTCCAAAGACCTTATGGGGGGGAGAAAGAAGAGCAGCAGAAGTGCCCAGATTTATTTTTAGGTCGTTTATGTATTTAGGTCGTTTATTTACGGTCTCATATGCTGGTCGAGGAAGAGATGTATTATATGCTGGGTTTCTGAAGTTGCTCATGACTGAGGTTCTGAGGTTCTGCTAAGTAAATCTTTCCAAAGTTTGTTCCCTTACTATCAGAGCGTGAATCCTTAGGGGTCGCCACTGCAGATAGTGGTCCTCCTTAACTGATTTGTGCATCCTTGAGGCTTCGGGGACCTCCAAGCTAACCGGTCATGGCTAGATTCAACCTCTTGATCCTGTTGTACAGAGGAAAATCTCACGGCTCCGTCTGGGAGCTCGTCGCTATTATTAGACTGATCTTAGTACAAAAATCAGCCGATCCGATTGAATATGTCGCCATGGAGGTCCAACAGCACTGAGGTACGAGGTGATGAGGTCTATAAAGACTCACCTTGATCCACGGCTCAGCCAGCTCTTTATAAGTCTGAGGGATCTGCTGGACTCCATAGTGAGGCAGAGAGAAGTCACTCTCGTGAGCCACCCTCTGACTTTCGGCATTTGACGTGGATGAAGTAGCGGATGAAGAGACATGGCTTTGGGGGTGACTGGCAGAACTCTCTGCTGTAGACGCTGGTTCATGACTAAACACAGACAGACAGACAGACAGAAACGGGCATAAGCACATTATGGATTCCATCATGCGTCTCAGTATTACGCAGGGACACTGCTAAACAAAGGGTGATGGACATAAACAACGTGGAAACTATTTTCAATCATCTGTTCTAGTCAAAGACAAGCGCATTGTTTTATTTACCTGAAATTTACTCCGTGCTTCGGTGGAACAGTGGAATATTCCGCTAGCACACTAGTGCAGAGTTTGAACTCCTTGTTTGGAAAATTGGCTTTGCTACTGGTTAGTTAGATGACATTAAGCGAGCAAATGTGTCTGCAGGCCGGGATGTCTGGAATATGTGAGCGGGCTGTGTAAAGACCCTGACTGGCGGACACCAAGATTCCAACCTGTGGTACAGAGGATGTGATAAAACCCGGAACGGATGTTGTTGGTTGTCCAAATCCGACCGTACATCTAAACATTTTTGTAAACAAATTTGTAAGTGCTGGCGCTAAAACTAAATACGATTAGCGTGCGCTAATGCGCTTGTGTTTAGTACAGAGGCTGTAATTACGTGTTCCTCTTCCACAGCGAGACCTGCGGTCATGTCAACCGAACGTAAAATAAAACCTGGCGTCTCTCCATCTCTCCAGCTCGGACGAACACGTTTCATTTAGTCAGATGACAATAATTGCTGCAACAACAGGCTCCGGTTTCAGGCCTTTGTGTGAGGTGAATCCCGTTTCTGAGAAATATATTAGCTGGTGAACTTGACTAGCTAGCTGCTAGCGTTACATCCTCCAGCAGACACAAAACACAAAGTGGAGCCTCACTGTCTGGCTCACCTAACCACTGAGAGAGGATCCGACCGAATTCCAACACGCTGAGGCACATCTAGCGCCTGAATACCAAAACCTCAGTGCCACCATGATGCAAGGCCTGTTGGCATTAGTTAGCATTAGTTGGTTACAAGAATGTAGCATTAAGTTAAATATTTAATACACAGACTGAAGATTTAACGTACAACCCTCCTCACAAAGAGACCAGTATATTAGAAGGCCAATCACAAATCTAGTGGACAGAAAATAAGTAATGGTAGCTTGATTTAGGTTACTGGACTAGGGATCGAGTTGGCATTGGTTTCAATCCCACCACCAATCCCACTAGATTAAGGTTCATCTTCATAGCTGTGCTTATTGAATAGGCGCTAAACGGGTTCAACAGCAGTGAGCTAGATGTCAAATTAAAGCACATCAACAGCAGGACTATCTATTGTTTCATATCAGACTGATTAGAGTCGTTAAGAGTCAGAATCAGCAAGACTAGTACTAGATCTTTTTCTCATCCATTTTTCGGATGGCATACAAAACACAGAGCATCCCGTAGCACCAGCCACTCCTTCCTGTACTTCCTGTACCTCAGGCGATTGTCCTATCTCAGAGCGCCACAGCCAGCCTTCCTGCCCTTTCACCTCGAACACATGCAGGTGCTTCCTGCACACGTTGGAAGTGGAAAATCTGCCCCGAGATCCAACCTAAACAAGAGCTGATCGGTAAGTTAAGCGCTAGAGAACCGATCCAGGAATCGGAACAGTTCCAGTTATAGCGACGGCACTAGAAACTCATTTTTCGTGATCTCGCTTTTAAGCGCGCGTGTGGCCTCGTTTCTTTATTTTTAGAACGCTTCGAGTTTTCAAAAGGTCTTTTCACCTGTAAAAATCATGTGACTTCCATTTGGCTCGACACAAAGGGCAGATCAATGGCTCGTGGTTTCTCCGGCATTCTTCTGCCCCTGAAAACCAAAAGCAAGACAGAGCAGATGATCTCGACTTGTGAGAGATGCTCATAGAACCTATTTACCACAAAAATTAAACGTTTTATTATTATTATTACTTAAATAAGGCTTGAAATATGTGAATCTTCACATCAGGATACAATACAGCGTTACTCATTCAATAAGAGAATCAAATCGATCAGGTTCGAATATACAAAATACTCCTTGTGTAGACATTTCAATCACACTTGGGCAGATTTTAAAAATTATAATACAAACTAAAATGATTCAGTTGTAAACATCGTAAAAAGTATGTTGACACCAAACTTCTATTCTGGCTTGAAGTACTAAAGTGTACCAAAGTGTTGTTTTGTGTGTGTACCCATTGCGTAGTGGTTAAGGTAATGGGTTCAAGCCTCACTAATACCAAGTTGCCATTGTTGAGTCCCTGATCAAGGACCTTAACCCTCAATTGCTCCAAAAGAATTCTTTGTGTATACAATTAGAAGTCGTTTTGGATAAATGCGTCTGCCAAACGTGAGATACGCTGTAGTCAGCACGGCTCCAGAGATCCGTGACAAACACATGGTGCAGAAAGGTCTCATAGATCTTAGACCTGAAATAAAATGCCTCGGATGCAACCCCTTTGAGCAACGGGGTTCATGTTTCTTCCCATAGGCTTTAAAATAGGATTGGGTGTCCACATACTTTTGGCTATGACTAGTAAGGATGACAGAACGGTACACAGGTATACAGTGTAGGATCTGAGTGCTGCCGTTTCTTCCGACGGACTCACATATGGACATGCAGTGATGATGAAGCTTGTTTCTGCAGCCCTCCTCACACACGGTCAGACTCTCCTCGTCCAGCATGTCCAGCAAACAGATGGGACACATCTGCTCCTCCTCGTCCTTCATACTGTACACGGGAGAACACAAACACACGTCTGATGGAACAACCGTGGACGTCTGGACAAGGTCTCAGCGTGGCGCGTCTCGGTGGAACCGGTACTGACCTGCTTTCATTGCTGGAGGGTGAGGAGGTGGAGGTGCTGTTGGTGTGGGAGTTGGACATGCGTGAAACGAACTTCTGGATGGTGCTGCGAGACGGGGCTTTGATGCGGGAATTCCGGCGGTTGTGATACTTCTGGAAAAGACTCTCCACCTGCACGCCATGTGAACAGAAGCTACACGTTAATGGCGATGGAGGAGTAGCATCAAGTGGCGTCTCCTCCGTGTTGTATTTAAACTCCATGTTTTAACCTTTGGTTAAATTCATCAGGCTAGAACGAACACCGTCGCGGGTCTTCTTGCATCGCCATACCTACATGTCTTTGGACTGTGTGAGGAAACTGGAAACCACCCGGAGCTAGGGTTTAAAGCCTGGAAGTTCTTGCTCTGAGGCGATAGTATAGTACTGCCCGGTATTATCATGTGCCGGTAGTTATACTCGATGTTGGAGTGCTAGAATATGCTAGCACACCAGAGCTGACATATTTAAACTCTGCTTCAAGAGAGGGTTCAAATAAAGCTGAAGCAAAACTGATCCTCACATGAACTTGCATCAGCAGGTGAAAACAGCAGGATAAACACAAGTGTTCCCGAACGAGCTCGTGTTTTTGTTCGATTAGGATTTGTAACGTTATGATTTACGTTTTGGTTACGCTCACAACGGACACACAGTGTAGTTATTCGTTACACAAGCGTCATCAGTACACAAATTTATATCCAACACATTCACGATTAATTTCGTATCTCCGATTCAACCAGAGCAGCCGAAGTAAACCTACGAAGCTGGGTGGTTGGATGTTGGGAGCTGGGTGGTTGGGTGTTGGGAGCTGGGTGGTTGGATGTTGGGAGCTGGGTGGTTGGATGTTGGGAGCTGGGTGGTTGGATGTTGGGAGCT
>JAOUQU010000006.1:459698-474712 GCA_028566735.1 Ammoglanis amapaensis
CTCTGCCTGCCTCCCTCCCTACCCCACCCCCCCCCCCCATCCACCCTCCCTCCCTTTCTTCCTTCCTTCCTTTTATAAGCAGAAACATGTTATTAACATGTAATATTGTAATTTAATGCTACTGTCAGTGAATCAGAGACCTTGCTGTTGTATAAATCGATGGATTCTGAGCAGTAATGTAACGTTTGTCTTACTCAGGACATCAGGACATTTGAGTAAGTATCAAGTTAAGCCAAGCTCCTGCTTCTAAACTTGGATCGTTCACTGAGTGCTAACATTTTCGAGTATTTTCTGAGTGGCCACTAGATGGCGACTCATTGCTGTAAATGACAGCCCTAGCAAATCCTATTTCCTTCTATTCTTTCAGCTGCTCCAGTTAGGGCTCGCCACCACGTGACCAGCATTATTGATCTGGCATTTCTACAGCCTTGCTGACTTAACCCTCCCTATTTATCCGTTCTTGGAACCAGTTACGTTGGCGTGTTATATTTCTCTAATGAAAAGCAAACATTTGTGTATAAGGAGAGTGTATGTTGGGGGGCTTGATATGACATAATAATAGTTTTTACGATGATCGTAAATAATAGAATAACAGAATGAGTATTCATGCACGCCGTGGGTTCTGTTTTGATTTGCTTTGACATCGTTACGTCGTGTGTACAGTCAAGGTAACTATGTTTATCTCAGCAGTGACTGCTGCAGTATTTCTGCCACACGACAAGTCAAGGATTTGTACCGGCTCTAACAAACCCTGTTCTGTATTAGATGAGCTAGATAAAGAAACTGTGTGTTGCATGTAAAAAGGAGTGTGTAGTAAATGGTTAAGGTCATGACTGATGAATTATGGATGGTGGAAAAAGAAATCGGCCTAAAATAGATACACAGAGTGCAAGATCGAAAGTCCTTTCATGCAAAGGCATGGTTTCCTGTTAAACCAGGTCACCTTACTGATGTCCTCGGTTTACCGCTCACGAGGGATCATTTTCAGGGATTTCTGACACGGAGTCAGGTGACGAGGTTCCGATTCATGTTGGAATGTTTGCAATACGTTTGCTTTAAAGAATTCTACAAGTTTTCATAACACATCTTATTCATTTCACTTCTTTTGGCTGCTCTCTGTTAGATGTCATCACAACGGGTGGTGTGCTGCATTATTAATTTCACACAACCCTCCTATTTATCGGGGTTTGGAAATGGCACTACGATGCACTGGCTTATGCATCCTAGTGGTTAGATATCTACAGGACAAATTCCATATTTCCAGAGATCGTTCTGTAGATGTTTCAGCGTTTAATAGTCTCTGTAGTGTCTGCTACACGCATGATTATTACACAGGAAGGTACACACACACACACACACACACACACACACAAAGGACCCGGCCCGACTTTTTTTCTACAGAGGTCAAAGTAAAAACAAAATCGAATGAAGAGAAGATTTGATTGATCAGTTTTTAGTCCTGCACAGGCATACACACATATTTCTATATATATATATTTAAAATACAGTATATTGTATTTGTATATATATTTTTGCTTTCACTCTAATCTTTGTATTTTACTGACGTTGCTGCTGGAATATTCAGTTCCCTGAGGGAATCATCCCAATGGGATAAATAAATCTGAACCTCTTTCACTCACTTCCAAAAAATATTTACAAACTTTTTCAGAACCAAAAGCCGCCTGTTACCCAGGTCAACGACTGGCAAATGAAAACAAATAAATCAGAAGCGTGTGTGTCCTGAGCGGCCTGTTGAGCAGCTGTAATAAACCACACGTAACGAGCATCAACAGAAAGTATCTTAATGGAAAATATCAATCAGCCCACGTCATCACTCAGCCTACGGTCATGAGGAGAGTAGTGCTCAACGGCAAACGAAATCAAAGCAATCACACAAGGACGTAAACCTGCCAGACGTGAAACGTTAAAGAAGCTCAAATCACAGGGTGTGTCTGTACGCCCACCATCCTGTCAAACGTTGCCTTACCTTATCTACGGGGCAATTTCTACCCCAGCTCGCGTGTTCCAACAATACAGAGCATACGAAAACAAAACATCAGCTGCAGACAGTGACATTCCTCCTCCTCCCATGATCCTCTGACTGATTCACATGCAATAAGATCTCCCACCAGCTGTCAGATCGAAGGGAAACGAGGAAACGTCAAGTTTTTCGAATCTTTTGATGACTTCTTGGCTTTGTCGTGCTTTACATATTTGAAATATTTTACTCGTTCAGCATTGCCAGCAAGCTAATATGAACGGGTACAGTTTTTAATTTCATCAGTGATGCACCTCTGTGGTGCTCGGCGTATCGGAAGTAATGAAAACAATTCATTTGAGAATTAGTGTCCCCTATTACACACAAAACAAACACTTGTGTTGTGTTGGCATCACAAGATACTTACGATGCTAATTATCTCTGATGTAGGTGAAAACTATGCCTTTAAATGGCTACTTTAAAAAGATAGGTTCCATACTGTATCTAAACTACAATGCATCAGCTCTTATCATCTCTTATAGCGAATCGTTCCATCTCGTAGAGTTTGACTAACATTAAAACACACAGCTGTGCTTTTTTGTTTAAACTTGCAGTTCATCGCACACAAACATACAGACTAAGACATAATGTGTATGTACTAGTCATGTCACCTATAATAAACACGATCACCAAAAACGTAGCGTGCTTTAAGAAGATATAATTCCACAGAGTAACATTACTCGAAATATACGAATGTTAAAGGTTTTGATTTATTCGGTTCTTTTAATACAAATATATACAAAGTATATACAATAATGCACTAAACATGAGTCTAAACATGAGGGACGAAGCACCATGCAGAAGGAACGATTCATTTACCCGATAATAACTCGTTTCAATATCTAAACTAGTATCCAACATATTAATAAACTCTAAACGTTGCTTAGTGTAAGTTTAATATCTGTGATAACTTTAAAACTGATGTGTTTTCTTTATCACCCACGAACTATGAAATTCTGTATCTTCAGGTGTAAGCCCATTTATCACTTAAATGCTTTGGTTTCTTAAGCTTCGTGACTCAGTTTGTTCAGCAATTAAAACAATGAAACATCCGTCTCCCGATCTGTGCGGTCATCAGGTCTCGCTTCAAGTCAGATCACATAACGAATCTCGCTCCGCTGTCTTCCGGTGGACTTTCCCCCAGCAATTCTGCAACAGCTGGAGCAATAAGAGTGATGAACCGTTTCATTGGACTCCTGAGAGCTGCTGGCTCATTTCAATTATGACGTTAGTACATCAGCGAAGCCCGGCCCCACCTGAGGGTCTGAGCTGGGGTATTTTTTAATAAATTAGCTCTGTGAATGAAAAGAAACCAATGACTTAGCTAAGACTAATCATTCCAACCAGCTTGTTTAGCATCAGATGTCCTGAATTCTTAAATCATGACGTGATTGTGTTTTGTCATTTTCTTCTTTATCACAGAGCAACACAACACAGCATGATAAACGTTATACAGGTTTATATACTCAAAAAAGTGACCTTGTTTGAAGTTATCTGTAGAAAATACCTCAAATGTTTTACAAGAGTATCCACTCTCGATGTTTTGCACTCATGCGGCTGAAACTGACTGGAATCTGACCAGACCAGTAAGCGATATGAGGAGAACCACTATTCGACTTTGACAAACATTTCAAACATTCATACCAGCATGTTGTTTACACGATTAGCTTCCCATGATAAACGATAATGATCAGTACTGACCGCACATTATGCCGAATACATTTTGAAATGTTTATATGTGGGGCCGTAACGATACCATCAGCCCCCGATGTGATACGATGCTTTGCCAATCGTTTGCAATCGAAGACAAATAATGAGAAAGTTTCCGTTTATTATTTTTATTTTTAGAAAAAAAGGATATAAGGATATGAAATAATGTATTTGTGCTTCTATTTCAATCATCTAAATAACGAATTCCCTTTTATTTTTCTATTTCTAAGTACAAACTATATGTTAAGTACAAAATAATGCTGTACATTTCCTTTCTTGTGTAAAATAATACAAAATCATAAAGTACATTTTCAACAAATCCCTACATCATATAAATCCATGTGTAATGCAAACAAATATCTTTATATCAACCTATTTAGCTGGTACGTCCTGCACCTGGCAACACGAGAAGTGCTGTCAACCAGGCGATTTGAACAGTGCCAGTCCCCTCTGCTTTTTAAAATAAATTTCGAGGCATAATACATGAATTATTAATTCAATTTGTACCACATGCATCATTGTTTTTTCTTGAGGTGCAAAGATTCCGGACCACTGAAGTCGTGCTTTAGTTTCTGGTTCTCAGGTTGGACCAGATCATCGGTCATCATATATTTGACCATGTCAGTGAGAGTCATTCTGTAATAAATAAGTTTAGAACTTTATAGTGGATCTGACTGGATCTGCTGAATTACGAGATTGTTTAAGAGTCCGAATAAGATCGATGCTACATGTATCAGTGAGCTGCACCGGGGTTACCGTGGCTGGTCGGGTTGTGACGTGGGCTAAATTCAGTATTAATGCAACTATACAGTT
The DNA here is from genome assembly GCA_028566735.1 of Ammoglanis amapaensis. Classification (NCBI taxonomy): domain Eukaryota; kingdom Metazoa; phylum Chordata; class Actinopteri; order Siluriformes; family Trichomycteridae; genus Ammoglanis; species Ammoglanis amapaensis. The sequence continues at coordinate 464,260 of JAOUQU010000006.1, forward strand.
AAACTTGCTAACACAGTACAAGAACAATTCTAGAACGAGCACTTCAGTTACAATGTCAGCATGAGTTTTTAACAGTATAGGACAGTGTAGCCTAGTGGGTTGAGCGTTGGGCTTGGAACCCAAAGGTTGGATGTTCAAATCCAGACTCTGTTGGGTCCCTGTCTGCTCCAGGGGGCGCTGTACGTTGGCTGACCCTGCGCTCTAACCCCAAACTTCCATACAAGTTGGGATATGCAAAGAGAAACATTTCGTTGTACTGCACATCTGTATATGTGTAATGACAAATACAATTGATTTTGATTTGATTAACATGTTCTCACACGTGTTGATTTGTAAGAAGCTAAACATCTAATGATGACAAATATTTGCTCATAGTTAGAATTTACCTTTATCTGTGTTATCTTTTCTGTTTTAATAGTTATAACTGTTTAATATAATAATAACTAGTTAATATTGTTGTACTGATGGTGAATTATTTTCCCCAGATTTGCACGTCTGTAGCATTTCCCAAGATTCCCTCGAAATGTTGTCACGTTTTGTCCTAAATAAAGCTCGACTTTTATTAGCTTCAATTCTCATACAGGTGATGTGTACGTAACAGGTTGTTTAACATACCACCACTTATCCACATACGTACATTTACATGTTTATGTGCTAACAGCTGGAGTATTTAAATGCATGAATCTACACACTCGTTAAAAGTATTTATAGATATGAATAAAACGACTGGATAGGATCCAGGCTAACAAAGCAAATGCAAATAGGGTTCTCATAGCCGGAGCGTGTGTGTGTGTGGGCTGAGAAAGTGGGTAAGCAATAAAACTTAAATAGGTTATATATTACTTTTTTACTACGTGTATGTATTGCTGGCCGGGTTCAGAGACTTCTTGGGAACTATTAACCCTTTCCTGTTTATGGAACGTATTGGGATTCGGGAAATTAGAAGAATTTCGCTACATGCCATAAATCAGTGGTGTAGATGAGTATTCAGAATAGGGTTCGGTATGCAGTCAGCCATAGCGGAACGTGATCCGTTTTATTATTATTTGTTTTAAAGAAAACTTGTTATATTCCCCTTCGTTCTAGTTTTGTTGCTGTTACTGTTTTGTAGTTGTCATTAGATTGAATCACCTTCCTAAAACTGGCACCGTAAGTACAGAAACCAATGAAAGTAATTCAGGTGAAATAAAAACAGGGTCTGAGATATTGTGCGATGTCATGCGAGCCATACCGAAGGAAGTTTGATTGGTGTGTGCGTATGTGTGTGTGTGAATTTTTTGACCCACTTAGGTGTCCCCTGTTGGTTTATCTGTGATTACTCAAGGTGGAGAGAGCTTAAAGAATGTGGAGAGCTTGTACCAGATCACATGTCTGAACACGTACATGATACTGGTGGTGAAACTCTCACGGAAATGCTGTCTGGTGTGTGTTAGGAGCTCGTTGTACGTAAAATGTCGGAAACGATAGAATAAGTGTTTCACTTGTAATCACCGAGGCCAAACAAGTCAGATCAGTTTACAAACCTGAGTTTTCCCATCCCGATATGTTTCATTCAAAATGATAAATGTGTTGAAGTCGCCACAGAGGATTGTGATCGGTATTATTGATTTAGTCTAGTTTCAACACTGAATGCTTTTTTCACACACAACCCTCCCTATTTATCTAGGCTCGGAATCGGCAAAACACTGTTTTATGCATTCTAGTGGCTGGATAGTTACAGTTGTCAGTGTTGGGGGCCCCTGAGCAAGGCCCTTAACCCTTGATTGATCGATTATCAATTGAAATGCTGAAAATGTAAATATGGATAACATGTTATCGTGCACATGACCTCCTGGACCGTCCACAAACAGGAATAGAACCCAGGACTGTTTTAGTGACAGCAGTATTTACTGTGCCACCGGGCCGCCCGATTTATGATCCTCAGATCAAATTTATAAGATCAAAACAACCAAACAAATCGAACAGGAGCATCTATAATGTAACTACTTACCTGTGTATTCATGCACCACCTTAACACAACTACAGTATGTAGAACACCTTTATTGTAGATGATCTTTTTGTTGTTGCTTTAATTCAATTTATAATGTAATGATTTTGGGAATAAACCAGCTAAAGCTTCGACTGATCACACATTTGTTTCCTGCTGTTCGTTGGAACTTAAAGTTCGACAGATGATTTTTATTCATTTATACCTGCAGTGTGGTTAAACAGTTAAAAAAAGCTTCAAAACAGAAATCTAATAAAACCAGTAACGCTTTTTAAAGTTTATATATATATATATATATATATATATATATATGTCTTCTTGATATTACATTAGTATTATGAATGACAGAAAGCCCAGGGTTTGAGTCGATCATATGTGTTTGTATTTACAAGCATTAAACACTCCTTGGTTTGAAAGCAATGCATCATGGGGTGTTTTAGAAGTGACCCGTGCTTGTGTACGATTATAAATGTATCATTTCTGTACGACTTGTTATAAATGGTGATATAACTGTCCACTCATGACATCAATCAGCTGTAAATTTATTAATATTGCATGATACACTAGGCCTTGAACAAGAAAGAAAGAAACATATTGATAAATAAAGTGGAATGATAAAAAAAGGGACCCGAATCATAAAAGTACTGATATTGATAATATGACTATATGATAACACTAAAGTAGAAAGTTTTGTGGATCGTTTATGAGGCCGAGGTAATAAATAAATAAATAAGCAATAAATAGACAAAATAAATACTTTGCTAAATATCAGTATGTTCAGTTTTATAATAGATGGTAGATAGAAAACGGCGGAAGGCTTTTTTTTTTTTTTTTACCACAGCATTGACAAGCTGACAAGCTACTAGCGTTGATTTGCATTTCTCTGCCCGCTCGGTCTGTCCAGCAAGCAAATCGGCCAGTTAAAGGATTTATTTCACAGAAACAAATAACTATATTTGCGTTTATGGTATCCTGACATTAATAAGCAGTCTGTATCTTCTGTCCAGTTCACAAAGTGTTAAAGCAAACTCAATGTCTCGTTTTACACACTATGCTTTTTTTCTTTTATAAAATATGGACAGTATTTATAGGTATTGTATGCACCATTGAAATTCATAGCTGATAGTTTATAGTCTGCTCTTGTACCATCTCAAAAGAGAAACGTTTGGCTGGCATCGTTTTTCAGCTGCAGAAGAGAAAAAACAAACAAACACGTATGCGAGTGCCCAGTCAAACGAGATTACATCAGTATGTTCTAAAAGGAAAAACACAAAGGACACAAATTGTCACACAAGTGTGGAGTCCAGATGATATATGAACGCTATACTTTCCCCACAATGCATTACCATAAAGCCAATGGATGTGTTAAGTGACTGACATTAAGCCATTCATTCGGTCAGTTCAACCGGCAAACGTTTACGAGTTTTGTTCAGCCTTTACGAATCAAAATTCATTTTAATGTATTTGAGGTGAATAATTTATCAAACTAATTTATTCTTTCAATGCTTAACCCAACTTTAAACACTTTGAATTACAAGTTTGCTGGTTGAACATCAGGAATTTTTGGCTCAATGTTATAAAGCCGTTTCATTTCATCTTCATGCTGAAATTAAAGGCGCCATTGATACTGTTTCTCTGCCTTTGAAATACTGTGACCATATACACATACATGGCACTTTGTCATAATGCAAACACATTTATATACATTGAATTTATAAAAGACTGTTGCAACTATATAACTAAAAATAAAAGTTATTGTTTTTTACTCATTTCCCTCAAATACTTAATTTATAGAAAATAAAGGTTATGTTATTTTTCTGTTCTGTTCCTTTTTATACAGCAATTGGATCTTGCTTGGCCATGACACTGGCCAGTCTGCTCTGCAGGTCATCTTGTGGGGAGAGGTGCAATGCCGTGTTAGTCCTGCTGCTGTCTGCCAGCTCCAGCCCCAGCACAGCCATTCCTAAAGCCCCCGGATTCTGGAGTAGGAAAGGTTTGTCCTCAGCCATGCGCTCGTCCTCGGTCTCGCTCTCGGAACTGCTGCTCTCAGAGCTGTCTTCGCTCGATGCTTTCGGCTCCTCTTGGGTAATCTTAACTTCGGGTTTTGTTCTTTGGAATATAGGGCTGGGGGTGGCAGAACTGGGCATGGAACTGTCACCCTCCTGGATGGTGTTGAGCAGCTCGTCTTCCGGGGTGTGTTGCGGGCTGGTCGGAGGGCTGATTTCCTCCAGGCCTTGGTTATAATGGGCCGAGTTGCGGAGCTGACGAGCTCTGTTTGGCTCCGATTTTTCACGGAGTGGCGGGGGGGTGAGGTACAGCAGGGGCCGTTCGTCCCCAACTGATGGACTCGTCGCCATGGATGGAACAGAGGTTGCCAGGCTGGGGAGAGCTACTGACATCTCGGAGGGAGGAGATAAGGGCGTTGTGGGGGAGAGCAGCTTCACAGGCGAGGGCTGTGCTGCAGGCACGGTCGAAACATCCCTTACAAAGAGAAAACAATTCTTTATTTAAGCCCGAACAGAAAAATATAACAAGTACAAATAAGTTCACAGATGCATTTAAGATCCAGAAATAAATACGTTCGATTAATGTTCAATTATATTTTGTATACATAGTTTGTGTTAAAATTATGATTTATGCCATAATACCAAGACAAACAACTGTTATTTACTGTATTCATGTAAAATTCAAGAAAGTTCTTTAGTCTATGAAATAGTAACACGTGCATGCTCATTAAAAATATACAGTTTTTGTCTTTATTAAAAAGAGCAACATGCTGCTCTGGTGTTTATGTTAGCGGACACAGACTAGCTGTACCTTTGACTGTATGGTGACTCTTTGTAGGATTCTGTCATTTCTCTGGAGGTTTTCACATACGCACTGACTTCTCGTGCTCCACCAGTACCGTTTAAACGTCCGCGGTGACTTGGGGTGCCATTCCGGCTGTTCTGCGCCGATAACAAACCCAGGACGGGTCGGCTGTCAGACGTGACACCATTACTCCAACTGTAATATAAACGGAATATAGAAAAGAACGTTCAGAACTGGCAAATTGTGGGAGCTTTAATAAATGTGCACTAATATGGTTCAATATTTTATTATTCTTGTTCAGAGAGCTCGTTCCTCTTATTAATCTTCCACGGATCGTCCTGTTGCTGGAGGAATTGTGGTTTTCAGGAAAGCTATCACTACCACTTGTTTTAAGACATGAACAGGACAGAAAGAAATAATATTTCGAATATGCTACATGGAATGTGGTAGAATGTGGTAGCTGCTAGGAAAGCAAAGACAAACAATCGCCTCACATTTCTATATGGGGCTATCGACATCGATATATAGAAGGACCAAACCACAATTGTCAAAAAAAAGGTTCCTATGACTGTGCAATGCTTATAAAAGTGTTGGGAGCCCAGAAACGTCAGACCCAAACTGTATTACAAAAGAATCCGCCCGTACCATTGGATGGACGTATGAGTGGCAGCAGCTGGAGACTGAGAGCACATCGCGTTCTGGCAGAAGGTAAACGAGGTTTCTTTTTCCTGCTTGATGATATGCTCAGTAAGGACAGGATTGTTTGGTGCATACTGTTGAAAACAATTAAAAATGAACAGCATGAAACACACGAGCCTTCATTTGTTCGTACAATATCCCCAATACAATAGCTTAATCAGACAAACTAAGAACAGGCTAAAATTGTAATTTACTATTTAAAACTAAGTGAAATGTAGAGCTCAAAAACTTAAACATGTGAAAATTAATGATAATCAATGTATTAACTTAAGTGTTATCACAAACAAAAACGTACAATAAACAAGAATCACAAGCAGATTCGATATTTGTTGCTCGGTAGTGTGTCTGACGCCAAACAACTGGCCGTGATCGTGATAAGATGTTGGATGGGGGTCCTGAGGGACATCAGCGAGCTCCAAAGCAGTCTAGCAACACTGGCTGAGGTTGTTAGATGCAGCGATAAATAAATCCCCTGAGGGTCCAGGATGGATTCAGGTCTGGGGAACATGAGGGTCACCTAACTGCATCTATACCCAGGAACTGCCACATGAGGATATATTACAGATACGTTATATAAGACATAATGACCATGGGCAACATTTATAGACAAGATTATGTTTCAAAATATTATTAAACATGAAATTTAAGGCACTACAAATATTCCTAAAATTTAAATTACTTTGCGCAAACGTTAGATTAATACAAAACACTGCAGGCTATTATTTGAACCCTTAACCGTTAATATTCATGTATTTTATGAAAGATTTTCATTATTTAGTTTAACAAACGCTCATTTGATTCAAAGTACTCTAAAGCAATTTATACGATTATACTCTTGAACTGTGCACTGCCATCTTCTGGTGAAATATAAAATATCTTTCTTGTAAGTGTGCATATTATACTGCGTTCAACACTGCTGACTTATTCTTGATTTTTATGACAGAGGTCGATGTAAATGTGAACACGGGTCAGAATTGGCCCCCGGGCCGAACTCTGGACGTGCCTGCTCATTTCCGTCACTTACGTTAACAAGCTGCAGGGTTTGCGGTGGCGTGTGATGTTTTTGAGGCAGCTGTTGACCGTTTCCTGCGTCAGCCAGAGCATTGCGGTTTCGTATACTCTGCCTCAAGCGATCATGCAGCTTTTGCCTCTGTTTTCTGCCCAGACACAAACAAAACTGTTTAATACCTCATCGTTTCAACCCTCCCGACTGAATCATTCAAAAAGCTACCACAGGAGAGACGAGGTAGAACAATTACTTGGTTTTGCAGTAGGCCACCACACACATGATTCCAACCACTAGAAGTGCGATGCAGATGCCGGTTATTGTTAATACGCGTTTTTGATACAGCTCCTCAGCTTCTGGAAAAGAAGACGGTGAATATTTAACACCACCGTAATGTTGTTACACGAGGTTCTTCTTACACGTTAGTATTTGTACGAGTAACTAAGAAATTTATTTTGTTTATATTTGCTAAAAGGTTCAAGATCCTCAAAATAGGAGATAAGAAGTCATCAGAGAACACAAAATACAGTTTTTAATTATTATTTTTTTAATATATATATAAATAAAATTGGTGACACAGTGGATTAGCGCTTAGCACTGTAGCCTCACAGAAAGAAATCCCAGGTTCGATCTTCATACAACTTCTTAATCTGGTTGTGCTTCTGATTCTAGACTAAATTGATTTGATTCCATCTGATTGTGGTTCAGTGGAATCTGTGAGCTTTAAAAAAAAAATGGAACTTTTTCAATGAAAATGTCTATCGAGTTACATGTTGCACATTGTGAGACTTCATTGCCTTGTAGAAGCAGCACTAGCAGTAATCAGGCCAGGACAATTTAACCCAAGTAAATATGATTACTAGTTTATTAGGTGAATTAGCAAACATTAGAGGCTATAAAGACAATTTTTTTTAAAAAACTGTAATGTGTGTTTACTCAGGTTATCCTTTTTTGAAGATCTAAAACAATCGGGTGTCAAAGATCCCAATTATTCTACCGTTTCCATTATTTTGTGAGATATGTATATACGTATCTCACAGGATTTCGTCTTCAAAAGTATGTGAGCATTTATCATTTAAGTGTTTGTGATATTCACTACCACGCACTGACTAACGACTTGGTTAGAAATTAAACTAATACAAATTTTACGCAAACCACACACTTACATAAGAGTGTACTATAATTTAGTGTGTAGTGTGCACTAAATGTGCACGTGTGCGACGCACCGTTTGAAACGACTACTACAGTATGTGTTGTAAAGTAAAAGTTAGATAATATGACATAATGTACAAACACCCACATACTTTTAACAGATACGTTTTATGATTAAAACATTTGTAAAATTCCTACAACAATATTTCATTCTGTAGTTACTTAAAATTACAACGCTCGCTATATAAATGAAGATATTAAAGAAGTCATAAAGACCTTCAGTTTGTGAAGTACTTTTGTGCATATGCAAACCAGAAAAGAAGCGATAAAACCGAGCTTGTTTGCAAATGCTGCAGTACTGCACATACCCAAGGCTGAACAATATATTAGGATTCTAGAGCAGCGGCACTGGTTCCCAGCGCTTAGATTTATAAAGGACCAAATAATCACGTGTGGGATGCTTTAGTTTGATCAATATTAGTAACAGTAGTGTAAGTAACTATTTCCAATAGTGTAAAAGCATCTTCTGTAAACAAGTGCTGCTGCCAGACTAAGTATGACCTGGTTAACCGTTAACGATATTTAAGTTGAATGGTAGTAAATGACTTCTTAAACAGGCACATGACAAGACTGCCACTACTATGTACATATGAGAAAGAACACAAGTCGTTTATGAATAGGGAGCAAATGAAGGGTGGGAGGATGAAAACGATGTTAGAACATATTTAGGTTGCAGGATGATTTGGATCTTTAGGAATATGGAAAGGAAAAAGGAAAACACAAGGTGTTGACGCATTTCTTGTGCGGCATGCAAAGGACCAGGGAAGCAAAGAGATGAAGCAAAGCAAAAACAAAAAACATCAAACTGAAAGGATCAGCGCATACAGCATAACCACCTCACACTTGATCGTACTCGCTGTGTACGTGTGTGTGTGTGTTTGTGGTAGATTTTTACATTAGAATTTTACATTAATAATTGAGGACATCCGTTACTGCCACGCTGGCATCTTGTGCTGATGCACCCTGCATAGCAAAGTGTCCACCGGTGAAGCAGCAAATAAAACATTTACACTTATTTCTTAAAGAATAATAGAATAAAAGTCCTCTTTTTTTAGCTTCTGTAGCAGATATGATCATTGTGGAACAAAATCATGTTTGGTTCTGTTATGGCTGTATGATCCCTTCAATAGTAAAAGGAAACTGGCCAGAGGGGGAGGGAGGCTCAAGCTAGTAGACCTACAAGTCTGCAAACTAGGAGAAAGTAACAATTCATACCCATTAATTCAATCCCATGATGTTCTGCCGAGGCAGAAAAGATGACAAAAAGAAAGTAAGTACAGTTGCTTGGAGATCTGAGTGATAATGTAATTAATGATCACTTGTCTAAGCAAATTTTAAACACAACTGCAAAGCACTAAACAATCTTTACACCTGACAAATTACCATCTTAACCGTAGCAATACATTTTAAAGGCACATATAAAAGTTTCACTTTCACGGCTTCTGTAACTAACATTCGTTAGTTATGATGATACATATCATGCACATGCAAACATCGCTGTGCTTGCATCGCATAACAGACCCTATTCCTGAAAATAGGGGCAAAACCGGTGTGGTTTTTTTTTGAAGGGGCTGGCAACACCACTGCTGTTTTAATCGACATGCGGTTAGAAACATGCAACTTTTTCTGAACCTTGAACGATTAAAACCAAAAGCTGCAAGTGAAAACAGACTAAAGTCGAACGCCTCGGATAACTAGTACAATTATCAAGCGGTTACCGATTAACAAAGAAATAGTTTTTTATAATAGTTTATAATAGTAGTAAATTTATGCTGGATTTTCTCTTAAAGAATTGAACTCGTAGAAGGTAGGTGGGAATGTTTAACTGGTGCTAATCAATATGTTTTGTATATAAAATATTATCAATAAAATGTGTGGCTCATGTTCATTGGTTCATTCAAACCCTTGAAGGGCGTAGAGCGCTAAGTTAAACGAAGCTGCACTGAGCTTCCTGCTGTATCAGCACTGCTGTGGAGCTGCACGTACTGCCTGTCTGCACAAACGGTCCACTCAGCTTCCGTGGCTCCTGTCATATTCCCAGAGAATCTGCCTCGGCTAAAAGAGAGGCACAACGGCGGCACAACGGCGGCCCGGACAATGCATTATTGTGAGTACTGAGTTTAATAAGGAATGCTTTGGCTGGTGCGCTGGTTATGGTCCAACACACTTCCGATAACCTAACAGACAAAAATGAGTGGGGAAGGATGATGAAACATCACCTGTAAGTATGTGTGTGTCTGTGTGTGTGTTAATAAACAGAATACCAGTTTGAATATATGGATGTGTGTCAGTGTCAATCTAATTTAAAGTTGATGTGTAAACTGCAAACACAAAAGATTGTGATGTTTTAAATCCACATACGTGGACACTGACTGACTGAAAACATAAATCGTTTGTCGCATTTTCAGCAAATGTTCAACCTTTACTTACATGTTTTTTCCTGCATTTTTACAGCTTGATCAAATGATTGCATGATCAGATTAAATGTAAAGAGCGATAAGCAAATGATTTGTATGAACTTGTACATTTTTATGAACAGATACAGAACAAGGAATCATTTTTTTCTGTTCTTGAAAGAAAACGTTTAACAATGAATGAAGACACATTGGCCAAGCTACTGTATCTCTCTCTCTCTCTCTCTCTCTCTATTCGTTTATCGTACGTTTTCCCAGTTCCTGGGGTAGGATGTTAATGTTTGGAGCAGAGTTTTCCGTCCGGATGCCCTTCCTGACGACAAC
>JAOUQU010000006.1:476791-496716 GCA_028566735.1 Ammoglanis amapaensis
CAGCCCGACCCGGGGATTGAACCCGGGACTTCTTACTGTGAGGCGACAGTGCTGAACCACTCAGCCACCGTGCCGCCACTACTGTAACTGAGCATGTTCGAAAAGCCTGTTTAGCATCTACAACAGATTTTGACTATTATAACGTTTTGGGGTGAGGACCTCTCAGCTTGTGTTTAGCGTCCAATCAACATTCCGAGAGTGAGATACAAAACAAAACCAGGCTGTGCTGGATGGGTCTTTATCAGGTCTGAATAGAAGTCATATTAAACTTACAAGCAATTTAATTCGGACTGGCCCAACACATCTAAACATTGTCTCTACGTGCTTAATATGATCCTTTTACTAATTCATGCATTATATATCGGCCAAGTCGTCTTACTTGTTTTGTCGTTTACATGATGATGATGTTTATAGAAGCCACTGAACTAAAAGGTGAAGATTTAAATGACCTGTGGATGCTTGTGAAACTTATAACTTACAAGAAAGCTGTTAGATCTCCTTACGAGGAAGAATTTTATCCACTCACAACTTCAGGTTAATATTCCAACGTAACAAGACTAGGTTAAATGCTCGACATGCAAGGAGTAGGTATGGTAAAAGCCATACAAAAAAATAAAAGCAACTTCCCCAAAAACAGCACATCTCCCTAATCTCCAAGTTAGAAAACAAAATGAAGCGACAGGAACAAAGCATTGACTGAGCATGCTTCAATCTAAGCGCAGACAGGGAAAGGAAATAGACGTACTGTAGAAGCTGGCCATTACGTAGTTTTGGCAGCGATCACCAGTAAACTCATTTGGGCACCTGAGAGGGAAACAAAAGAGTAGTAGAGAGAAGAGAGAAGAGAGAGGAAGTGAGTCGATACCCAAAAGCTCTCCCCGTGCCCACGTGCATTTCTGGTGTTCCTGCAAATTGGGTCACAAACATTGGCCATGTTTGTTAAACCCTCTAAACACGCCTCCCAGATACTGGCCGAATCACAGTCCCGGATATCAACAGCAACGGACGAGGATTAAACCAATGGGAACGCGGCGTCACCATGCGAATAGAATTGCGCATTAGCAACTGGTCCTAATGTCCTCAAATGGAGTGGGCAGGAGTGGTTTTGTGGCTTCAAAGGCGCCGCGCCGCACACGTTTCCACATCTGTCCAGATCTAATGGAGGCAGTGGATGGACAATCAAATAGGCTTTGTGTTATTGAGACTGTGATTAGGGATGTGGTGAGGAGGGGAGAGGAAGCATAAAACACCAGCTTTGCAGCATGCGCTTGGGGAAATTCAGCGACTTCACATACGTTCATGTTTTGCGACTCTCACAGGGACTTTGGTTTGACAGCGGTTCCCTGTGAATCCTTGAGGGCACCTGAGAAAGGGGTGGATAAATTTGATGAGCACATCACACAAAGTCACACCTAAAACACGACATAACAAAAGAAGACGACAACACTGAATGGAAGAGGAACTGAAGGGGGTTTCTTTTCATTATCCAGTGGCACAAAATATCAAATGTAATAGTTTAATCACAATTATTTGCTTAGTTTGAGCTATAATGGGCAGTAAAGTCTTTGTAGTCCAGTAGTTCTCTCCAGGCCATCGGCTCATTGATGACTGAGATGAGGAGCTTTTTTGTGGTGTGACGAGTTGCTTTTTATCCAGCTGTGCCTCTTAATAGCTCGCTCGCTCTATCCATCCATCCATCCATCCATCCATCTATCTGTCATTTATCCATCCATCCAGCTATCTATTCATCTGCTTTACGTTCATCTTCTAACATGTCAGTCTCTCACTCCTGAGATTTTAGCACTCTTTGATTTCTTAAGTCTGTGGCGTCTGGTCTGGACTTCCACGCCATACAGACATACAGGCAAAAAAAAGAAAAGAAAAACAGAAAAAAGCAGACAGACAGACATAGCAACAGACAGGCACGATTTTCTTCTCCTCAGCTTTGTCCTGCGTTTCTCGTTGAAGACAAATACAAACATTCTGCAGTGATTTTCTGCTTAGTCACTAAAGTATTTAAGCTCGGACTTTCAGTGACTGCTAAAGATGCTTCTTTTATATTGGATGGCCCTGAGCCAAAGTGTTTCATTGGCAATGAGGTTCCCAACACAGCATTTCAGACTCTGGCTGCAAGTCATCCAAGCTTAATGAGACTAATGGAGTCAGAGTTCAGTAAACCAGCAGAACATTATGAAGCTACAGGGTGAGAAAAGCTGAGACATATATGGTTAAATACACTGATCGTGCTTGGGACTGCTTAAATATTTGATACATTAAGTTACCGAGACATGAAGACATTTTACTTTTTTATTTTACTAACTGAGGGGTAAAAACTTTGCTCGGGGACGCAGCAGTAGTAAGCTGGCCATGGTGAAGCTTGAACCGGCAACCTTCAGATTACTAGTCAAGTAACCACTGAGCTACCACTGACCCCACCTATTTACCTTACATTATATATCTTACATTTTTAATTGGTATGGTGTCTATAGTCTTACAGATAGGAGAATGAGATCTTTACTAACAGGATAGATAGCAAGTCAGGAGACACAAATAGGCTCAAAGAAATGAATAAATAAGTTATTAATACACTGAAAATTGTACTTTATATACAGTGTTATACTAGTTAAAGCATTTAAAATCCACTAGATTAAATCCTTTCAAGAATAAGTGGACTTCACTACTGTACTAAACACCAATTACAATGAAAAGAGCAGAGAAACCAAATACTATGTGTGATATTTGCATGTACTTAAACATTTATTGTATCCTTACTTCTTTACTGAAGCTTTATTTCTTCTATTCTTATGCATGTCGTATTAAACATCAGAATATTTCCATATGAATGCCTGCAGAGTTTTGTGCAGGCAGTCGATACTTATGAAACAACTTTAAATAAGAATGTCCAAAGGCAGAACTTTAGTGACATTTAACTCATTTTTAACAGCTTACCTGCAAAGACGTTTGGTGGAGTTGGGTGTAACATTAAGGGTAAAGCACTCGCCCCCATTCACGCAGTAACTCTTCTCCTTCTCACTGCAGCGGGTCGTGTGACTGGACGTCTTGGCTGACGGTGTGGTGCTAATGGAAGCTAAAGAAGAACAAAAAAAACTTCAGTCGAGATGGAAGAAAACGGCCAACTGCTGTGTCGCTTCTGCTGTAGTAATACAGAACGATGTCCTACCAAACACGCACTAAATGTGATACCAGATCTGCTGTCTTCTCTGCAAGGACTATGCAAAAATTGATACCCTCACCTCGTCTGATCCTGGGTGACCTTCATTGTTGCTAAGTAGCTGCTGATTATTAAGGAAATATGAGAAGGCACCCTGACAAGGCATTTTGATTCATCGATTTAGCTTAAAATAATATTGAACGCTCACCATGTATATAAATAAAACCATACATTTAGAACACCTACGTATGATTTGCAGAAGACCCAACACTTAAAAACTAAAAATGTTTACTGTTGAATGGCTCACGCAAATAAAAGCAGATATATGATTGAGAATTAGAGTAGCGTTATTAAATAAATGGATCGTCTTGCAACATATGACACCAAATTCTAAACACATTTCAACACACGTTTCGACTAGCCGAATATGTACAATATCATTCGAACCTCACAAAAGATGTAGACACAAATCGTATGCAAAACAAGGACAAAATCAGCCAAAATTAAAACACGTTAAAAAAATCAGAAACATGCCGACTTCACCTGTCCTGTTCAAGTCAAATCTGAATAACGGAAGCCGCATGTCTTCGTTCCTGCTATCTGCTATCCAGTATGGATACTCCTCGTAATATCGGTTCTAAACAGTGCACAGACGCAGTGCTTATTGATATTTTTGCCCTTCCTGCTTCCTTCCCCACCTAACACCTGGCATGGGTATGGTTATGTGATGCGCTGATGCAGACGTGTGCAAGTATGGGCGTCATCACTCGACGTCAGGAGAACCTCAGAAAGGACAAATATTTATGCAAGGAGCAACAAGAAGATCCTGTCTGTTTTAGTTAGATTCCATGTGTGATGTAAAAACGTGATGGAGATGTTTTAGTCAAGAAACCAGGCAGGTAAACACTTAAAATTCATTCAGTTAAATGTTTCGTTGAAGACGAATGCTCTCGCCTTGAATAACTGACCGAGTTTACCGACTGTGTGTTCTTCTCCCATTAAACCTACTTTATCAGTAACTTTATGGTGACTGTTTTTTAATTTACCTATATTATAGAGGCCGTCACAGTTCAATCGAAGCCCATTAGGTTTCAGTGACTTTGAAGAAAGAGACTAAAGACTCAATTGAAGATTAGCATATGTCTAAATTGGATACAATAAGATGGGTTACAGAGAGCAGAGAGGTACCGAGTGACGTGACAACCGATTCATTCAAATTAAACAGCTTAAAAAGAACGACTATTCAGTTCATGGTATGTCTTAGACGACTTGTCTCTTGACTGACGGACGCATGAACAAAGAAAAAAACGCCACGGTAGCAGCAGGGGACGTGGGATCTTTTCAAGGTAAGGGACAGGGCATCCAAATGATTTAGTTCCATGGAAAAATGGGCTTCGGTGTGGTCGAGGAAGAAATTTCACCTTTAAGGACACCAGAGTGACGA
Source organism: Ammoglanis amapaensis (assembly GCA_028566735.1). NCBI lineage: Eukaryota > Metazoa > Chordata > Actinopteri > Siluriformes > Trichomycteridae > Ammoglanis > Ammoglanis amapaensis. The sequence goes on from JAOUQU010000006.1 coordinate 481,408, forward strand.
CTCAAAGGCAAAAGAGAAGTCAGTTCTATATAATCAAGACTAAGGACATTCAGGTCCGTTTGTTGTTTAAGACACATTCACTAGATGTGTAGAATGGTTAGTAACCTCTTTTCACAAGTATTTAGGTCAGAATAGCTGGAAACAAACCTTTGCAAAACACATGTCCAGCAGTTATGGTTCATATTTGAATATAAAGAAGCATATGTATGTAATTTAAATGTTATACCTGTATTGACAATTGTGTAAAAGAATTCCAGGAATCTAAATTTTATCAAAAACCTAAAATCAAAGCATGCATGTTTGTTAGGAATCTTATTCGTTATCGTTACAATCCATAACAATTACACACAGTGGAGAAAAGGACCTGTAGCATATTGTGAAGACAGTATGGACACAAAAAAAAAAGACATCAAGCCCCAATGTGCAGTTGCATCAAGATCAGTGACCAGTAGCAGCTTGGAGGACTGTTGCAAGTCTGTAAGTACAAAAGTTGCATGAATATGTAATGCACACCTAAAACATTCCGACTTTACCCCTTATAAACAATAGATCTTACAAGTACTACTATAAGAATAACCTTTTAGAATGTAGAAACATTTTTCTAATTGTACAACCAAAGCAAACTCAACTATGGGACTACAGAAACACGTTGTTTCCTGCTTCCTCCTCTTCCTCCTCCTCCTGCTGCTTTGCGGCATTTGCAGGGCTGGCAGTTTCCTGCAGTGCTGGGATTATGTGACCACAGCCCAGTCTGAGCGCACCTAGGGCCAGAGACACCACTGCAGCAAAGCCGTGAAGACCAAACCAGCCCAGGATGCCGGACCGAGAAGGGCATACATGATACCACTTAACTACTACTGGTAAAACTGAGTAAAAGCAGCTGTGTTTGATTATTTCTGATTGCGTCTATATACTATACACATTTTGTAGCGAATGCTTAAAAATACTACACTGATTTCTCACAAGGAGAAACACTGGAAATAAAAAAAGCAGGTCTGCACTATAAACTACAAACATTCCTTGCACGTTTGAGCCTTTGGCTACAAAGTTTGATGACCCCTGATATAGCTGATGTATTACTAACAAGTCTTTCATTGGGTGAATCCACTAGAGAAGAGCTAAGTACTAAGCAAACTGTTCGAATGTTCTCACACATTCTCAGCCACTTCGTGCAGGACGAGGCCACAGAAACGTAATTTGATGCAGATGCCAGGAGGACAAGGTGTGCTTCCCACAGATCTTGAGCAACAGCAGACACGTGTCAGAAAGCAACGTGTACAGGCACCGTTCAACCGAACTGCATGACTGGGTTCAAAGCCGAATTAGGAATGAACTTCCTGTAAAGTCGAATTTCCTTCAACTGTTCAATTTAAAAAGCACTGCTCTGGAGTGAAAAGCATTTAAGAGACTTAGAGCTTTATCATTAAATTAAGATAACTTGATCCAGTTAAAATTTTATTCGTGCATATTTACTCTCATATCTACAGTAAACGCTAGGCTGAAGTGAAAAAAATGAATGGTAGGCCTACCCTACATTAGGTAGTGGTAAAGTTTAAGAGAAGGAACTGGTAGATAAGGATTTAACCCTTAACATCATCCAGAAGCAGCAGCTTCTTTCAACAGCTAATATCTGAGACTCCTGGCAGATTTTCATGTTTAGTTATTCATGTAAAGATATGAAATACAGGACCCATATCAGGTTAACTGGAGATACTGAAATTGTCTGTGGGTTGTGCTTGATTTTTCAGGTGTTTAGTGTATTCGCCCAGTGTGTGTCCCACCATGACCTTAAATAGTATTAAGCAGTAATAGTAAAACTATCTAGAATGGATAGATGGTACGTATCTAGTAGCAAAATAAACTCAAGCAGCCTGAATAACCTAAACAATAACAGCTGAAAAATCGGTTGCAGAACAGAACCAGGCCACTCAGGATATTGACATGATTGGTCACCATTTACATTTTTAGTGACTCCTATTTTAGTGACCATTATTATTGGTATATAAAGCAATAATAGAAAGAAATAAACCCCGATTGTAAGGCCAGGTAATAGACCAGCTATATATAAGGTAAAACTGACGTTTCCATCCAAAAACTTGTCCAGCTAGACTCAAAAAAGTCCATTAAGAAAAACGATTTTACACAAGCTGATCCACGCTGACTCTGCACCAGTATCTCCACTGCAGTATTCAGCTCTGCACCACTGATCAGAAATCAATGTGAGCTTCAGAGTACACAGTCTTCAAACCGTGAAGCTAAAGTTTAATAAATACTATATATAAAGCACTATATATAAGTACAGGTAAGAGAGAAACACAAAGACAACCGTTTACTGACCGCTGCTATCTTTGGACAGTCCTTACATGCAGCCTTTGTGGCTTTTCTAAGAAATATTAGAGTGCATCTGACCAAAGTAAAGAAAGCAGTGTATTCTTTTTTCATAAACTAATAACGCTGATAACAATTGTGTTTCGATTGTTGTGCTGGATGCCCTTCCTGATGCAGCCCCCCTGTTTATTTTGTGCTTGGGACACACTGGTCTGTGCATTCTGATAGCAACGAAGTTCAGATATGTTCAGACTTTTAATGCTGATGTGCAGTGGGAATTCCCACTTCTTTCCCTGGTTCTGGTTTTACCACAAATCTGATCATAAGGATCATAAGAAGGAGGATACGTTGTGTGAACAGTTTGGGCTGGGCCATTTAATTCCAGGAAAAGAAAAACTGTTGATGTATTCAAACAAACATTCTAAAACACCTACACAGTGCAAATAAAAAAACATCAACAAACTTCAAGTTTTCTTATAAAAGGAACCTGCCAGAAATCTGCATTCAGATTACTTTGGCACTTGTAAGCAGGAACTTGGACATACGCCATTAACAATTCTAATTTGAAGTTTGATTTGTGTTTTCTGTGCACCGAAAACTCTGACTGACTGCTGATTTAAAGATGCCAAAAACAAGGAGGTACAAGGTTAACAAAGCTTCTCCCTTTTACATAAAAAATCCAACAGGACAAAATGTCACAATGGCCTGAACTAATTCAATTGTATTTAACAAACAAAAGAAATATATTATTGGTTAAATGAGACATTGTGCTCACTTAGTTTAGTATGAACGTGACATAACAGGCACCTGGTCCTAATTTATCCATTCAAAGGTCTGTACGGAGCAATAAAAAAAACACACAAACATTTTGGCTGCTTCTGTTAGGGGTCGCCACATTGTTGATTAGGCATTTTGTATACGATTTATTACGCTGCCTTTCCTGATGCGAATACTTTGCACTAGTTGGTGCATCTAACTGGCTAACTGACTAGAAGCAAAGTGTGCGAGCAGAGAATTCGCCTCCTCCACGATTTCCTCCAACATCTCCAACCAATACAGTTCTAACACACAGTAATGTGTATAAATAGTTGAACTCAAGAATGTTTCCATGAGTCAAAACAATTTTAAATAAATGTCCACAATGCATGATCGACAATCCAACTGAAGCACAAACGGTCAGTGAAGACAGAATCCGACAAAGAATAAGAATGAAGAAAAGCTACGGAGAGTCTAATAAATCTGACCATTGGTGTTTTTCTTTTCACATCCACTTAGCAGACGACATATTGAACTGGCCTGTCTAAAGAAAATGGCTAGATTGCATAATATTTGACATTAGAATGACCCTTCACCGTTTGTCCGTCTAAAAGAACCGGATGGATCCTGCTAGCTGCTGTGCTGCAGAAATTCGCCAGAATGAAATATTGCAGTGAAGCTTTGTGTCACGAGAGATCAGATTTACAGCCTGGTAGCGAGACAGAGGACGGGTGCAGTGATACACTGCTTTAAACTCGACAGCACTGCAGGTCGATTGTGTGAAGAGATTCGAGGGCACAAAAGAACACAAGAGACCCTGCAAGGTGTGGCAACGACGGGCGCAAGAGAAAAAAAAAACAGTGCAGAGGAACTGAACATAAAGCGGCTTGAGTAATAAAGTTGTGAGACTAAAATATTTAAAGAAAGAATAAGATAAATGGATGAGAGAGAAACGAGGAAGAAGAAAAGCTGCACGTGTGCGTTTTTTAAATGCTGCACTGCGATTCGTGCTGATGTTCTCCTTGCACCACTGCGTACTTCCTGGCATTGAAATTTCCTCTCCGACAGTGGATGATGCAGCACTTAAAAGATTCTCAAAGATATTTTAGCATTCTGTTGTCTAGCACGTTGTCGTCTAGCCCGGAAAGCTTAAGACGTCTCTACTGGACTTGAAATAGAATCGTTACAGACAGCCGTCCAGGTTGAAACGATTTCTGTAATTAAATCACTGCAACGTCAATTAACAAATACAAGTTTAAAAAAAACAGATTCAACATTAACACGAAGCAAAGGTTCGTCTCGGTCAGTAAATGAGATGCTGCCGCACTGGGTCATATGTGATCATGTCTGGGGATGGTAGACACCACGTGGCCCGCTCGCTGTCTCGCCCGTTCATAAAGTGATGTGACCGGACTACACGTCACGCCTTTCATTTAATCACTGACTGCTTTGTGTCTCGTCCACGAGGCGCGGCTTTTTATACGAACCCCAGAAAAGATATCAATTGTTCCTGGATTGTGAGCAAAGATCCAGGATGCTCTGGTGCATTTGTTAAATGTCCATTCATGCGCATCTGTAAAACTTACTTTAACCAGCAAGCCAGGACAAGTTTCTTTAGAGAAACACATCCATCTGAACCAGATATAGACAACAATGATTTTATTTTATTTTATATACTTTATTAATACCCGAGGGGAAATTGCAGGTTTTCGCATATCCCAACTTTGTCTGGAAGTTGGGGTCAGAGCGCAGGGTCAGCAAATGTACAGCGCCCCTGGAGCAAACAGGGTTAAGGCAGAGCCTTGATTTGAACCCCCAACCTTTCGTTCACAGACCAACGCTCTACCCACTAGGCTACACTGTCCCTCCAAATATGATTTCAGACTGATCTAATTAGATAGTGTAATACACCATTGCATCACCTGAGCACTTTCAACAAGAAAATAATCATCAAATGTGTAAAACTACACAATCACTAAATTTATATTTCAAATGTCGGACTCGTTTTGTTATATTAAGGCAGTTCGGAAACATTGTGAATGTGCTGATGCGGTCTGTTGGATGACGGATGACCTTGCACAGTAACACAAGACTATGATATGACTATATCTTTGCTGTGCATGAACTCCAGGGAAAACTGGTTTTCTGTAACAGTATCATATATTCATTCTCTCATTCTCTCTCTCTCTCTCTCTCTCTCTCTCTCTCTCTCTCTCTCGTGTTAAATCAGTTAAAAAACCTTCTCAAGCTAAGCTGCAAAATGGGGTCTCAAGTAACTCAGGGGATATATTAAGTTCTTTACACAATATATAAATATATTATGTCACAACACCATAGAAATCAAAACACCAATACCAAAAACACCAATTGTAATAATTTACAGATTATGGATTGACTGATTTTATTCAAACTTGGAATAGAGACCCACATGGAAATACAAAAAAACGCAAATTTCTTCTCCCCATACGTGTCTAGCTTTTGCCGCATGGGCAATTTATAAATCACGCAGCTAAAAAGGCACACAACGTTCCTGTCAGACAAGAGACAGATGGGACCAACACGTATCATTAGATAATGGACTTGATCAGACAAAGGGTACGAGGGCTTTGCCGTCGACGGTTGAATATACTATTCGCTATACCATTACATTGGTAGTTTTCATAAGTGAAGAATTTTAGACTGAATGCTGAGTCACAACAGCAAAAAAGAGGATGGAACTTCAGGAACCATTAGATTAATCTATTCTGAATGACACAGATCTAACACTATTTCACTTGTGGATGCCAGAACGGTTGCGCCAACACTTATATGCAATTTCATTAAAGATTGTCCCCTACGCTAGACTTATGTCCTGAAAGGATAATGTATTTGTCAGCTGCGGTCATCCAGGGGTTCTGACGATAAGATTGTACACATTTAGCTAAATTAGTTCTGCTGATTTCAAACAGATGAATTTCTTACCAGCTGCGAAAACGTTTACCAAATGAATCAAGTGTTCAATGTGTTTGCCAATGAAACATTCAAAATACATATGTAATATGTTTAAATAAGAATTATAGTTGAATGTAACTTGAACATTTCAGACTTTATTATGGACATTTAATTCCAAATAATTTGATCAGTATTTAATCATGCATTCAAACCAGCATTTATGTTAGATATATATAATTTTAAATTTAAAGATTTATGTAATTTATATAGTTGATGTGTAAAGCCCAACTTGTTAGTGTTAAAAACACATTCAATAAAAACATTCTCCCGAATGTTAAAGAAACTAATGGTCCTCTTTTGTCACATGACAGCATGACAGTTTGTACCAGGCTTAATGGCAGAAGCGAACAGGTCAGTTAAGGTAATCATAAGTGTGTCGACATGAATGACAGCCACAAGACCTAATTTACTGCTGCTGAGTGCTATAAAAGAGTTTAGAAACACACCACAGAAGCTAAATCACATGCGTGAGCAAGAGTGAGCGAGAGAGAGAGTGAAATTATGGCACTATGTCTCGCTTCTAAAATTGATTGATATGAATGTCACATCTGACGCACATGTTTACTACACACCAGGCTAAATTTGTGCTCATGTGTTCATGTGGACTTTTTCCTGAATTTCTAAATTCAGACAGAATCACACAAACTCAAACACTGGCAAGCAAGATGGAAAAAAAACAGGATACACAATTTGATCTAACGTTCAACAGTCACACTGTTCTCCTTGTAAACGATAGTGCGATAACTGCGGCGAACAATTCTCATTTGCTAAGTGCGTGACATGACCTTTGTTCAGTCTGTGTGTGTGTGTTGTGGGATAATTACGTTCGCACAATTAGGATGTGTAGTGCCCGATCATTCGTCTATGAGTTACATTATGCAGCGCAAATATCAATACTTAACATGAACAAACGAGAGAAAACGATTTTATATTTGCGTTAAATAGAAAAAAAAAAGTTTGTAGCACGGATGTCTTATTAGGGAAAGACAAAGAGAACCTGTGGTGATCAATAAATCCATAGGAACAGCCGAGGCAGTCGTGTTATATATTATTAAATAACGGCGCAGACCCTTGCAGTTAGATAACCACATGGTCGGATAAGGACCTACAGGATTACTAGGTTGTGTGAGTGCACTAAAATCCTTAATAAATATTTCATGACTTGCCGTCATCTACTTCCGCAATGGAAAAGTGAAGATAACTAATGGGAAAGATCTGTCTCGCAACATGTTAAATAAACAAATCACAAATAAAAATGTCACTAGTTATAGAATAAGTAATAGAAATAAAAAAATACAGTTTTTTAGCTTTTTAAGGGCAACATTTAGTCTCCTGTATGCATGCTGTTTAAAATGTGATCAACATCTAACAGTAAAAAGACTTTGTGACATAATAGTGATGTTATGTTGGGCTATGTTGTCACTAGCCCACTATAGTGATGTAAGGCTCATCCAGCCACAAATGATGGTCTTACAAGTGTAATTACTCCTCTATGACGCACATGACAAGACAGCTGATGTGTCATGCTTTGTTTCATGGGCATGGCAAATGTAGGGGAAAAGGGATTCTCCTACTGCTGGTTGTCCAAGAAACATTCCCATCCAATGAGAAGCTCATAGTTTAGTGGTACAATCAGCTGTAATGATTTGTTTATAAGAAGCAGTTACAGTTGGGTGAAACCAATCCAAGGACAAGTTTGAAACTGATTCAGACAAAACTATAATCAACCGTACAGCCAAAGACCGGTTGATCAAAATAATTGTGAAGAATAAGTCAGTGGTTCCACCTGGATCATGACGACTACCACTTTCATTTGGTTTCCTGTTGTATCAGTTTGCTCACGCTGTGTGTGTATTGATTTAGACCCCCCCCCAAAAAAAAGCTATCAAATAGCCAATAAATCAGAAAACACGTGCATATAAATACGATATTAAGACCAATCCCTTTATAGTTGTGTATTCTTGTAGATGTCTCGTCTACCTTCTTATGTTTCAGTTAGACTGGAATAATATTATAGTGTCCCTTGAGTTAAGAAGGTTAAAACCTTTGCTCGTGAGGCCAACTGTGGCTGCTTGCTGGACCAGAGGTTTGAGCCTTTGACCCTTCCGATTGGTAGCTCAACACACGGTTAACCAGAGCGAGACATGAAATATAACTTTTGTATTAAATAAAGGTATAATTACACTTTAACCACATGTTCATTTATCGTTCTTAAAATTTTACTTTTCTGTATTTTACTTCTCTTTAATATGTGCAAGCCCTACTGCCATATCATGGTTAGCAACTGGATTCTGTAGACTGAGTACTAGCTAAAACTGATCTTGCATCTCAACACAGTAGCATAATCAAATTGCCCACACCTAAATCTAAAACCTGTATGGCATTAGCTTTACCTGTAATAGCGGTTATTGCTACTATAAACTTTTCAACAGTTCCTCCTTCCCTACGGAGCCTCTTGTTTCAACCATATTATAATATATGACGTCTTGATCTCCTTGTCAGATTAAATTTTAACAACAAAGCTCTGAGTGTCTAAAATACCAACGAAGTTCAGTAAAGTCTAATATAATCTCTATTGTCAGTTAACATTAACCGGGTGATCCTCTCACAATGTAAGCAAATCCTCAGAATGACTAGCATATTCCCATCTTGTTCTCCTCATCACGTCTGGCTCTGGCTTGGTCCATCCTTCACCTCTCCTTATGCAGCTGAACGTATTTATGAACCAGACAAAATGTAATAGGAAGACAGTATCACAGACGCTCGTGGTCCTCCAGTGGATTAGAATTATTTCACATTTCAACGTCACGGTAGAGAGGCGTTAGCCATAAAGGATTACTAAGGATATAGTCTTTCTGTGTGGGTGGGCGATGGATGGAAATCGATCAACTTCGGCAGACTGACCTTGACATGAAACAAAGTACCCAAAGGAGGAAGTCTACTCTCGCCACAGCATCTACATGAGAGGAAACGGCATTGGCGAAGTCAGTAAAAAACTAGAAATGAATCTTCCTGTCTGGATGTATTTCACTCCGGCTAAAATGATTTCTAAGTTTAACAGCAGCTTTTGAGGTCTGAGGTAATTGATGTGCTAGAATGGCCGGTAATTTCATTTGAGACAGAGAGCAATAACTCTCTGTTTTATTATGTATAACATCAATATAATGTTTGTCTTCAGATGAAGATCATTCTCAAGAGGCTCAGGCATGGCTGACAAGCCTTAACATGCCTGATTTTGAACAAAGCATCTAAGACAGGGGCATTTACTTCTGATGCAGCCAGGAGACTAATCTGGACGAAGCAATAAGCATACGTGTCTAGCATTTATAAGCAAGTCATGAAAAAAACATCCCTCACATATTTTGAATTGAGACAGAGTAAAGCCAAAAATGTTCATTCCAGACTCATGTTTGTGGAACACCTTGAATTAAAAATGTCCACAGAATACCAACCTTAAGCCAAAAACTTGCTCATCACTCTAAATAAACAGAAACGACGGCACGGCGCATTCACATAATTTCCATCACCACCAAAAGTGATAACTTGATCTCTGATTAATCAGGAAGACCAAAGATAAAAATTCAAAACAGCAAATATACTTACAGGCTTTAGTAAAGATGTTTGACTCCACATGTTGAGTTTGTGTGCTGTTCCTGACAGAATTGAGGGTGGTGTTGGATGAGGGGTTTGAGCTTAGGCTCAATCGAGTTGTAACTTTGGATGTTGGGGTTACGCGGGTCACCTTGGGCGAAACGGGAGTGAAAGGCTGACTGGTAGATTCGCCTTTGATAAAGACCTTAGGTTTGGTTGTGGTATTTAAGTTAAGGACTGAGGGTGAGGTAGAAGGTGAGAATGACATGGACAGCCCCATTGTTGGATCTGCATCGATGATGAAGGGATCCTGGCCCATGGGCTTGGGATCCAAATGTGTGGGGGCTTCATACTCAAATATTTTGTCCACAAAAACCCACTTGAGTCCAGCAGTGCAGAGTGCCAAGCTTAGCAAACAGGCTAAAATGGGTAGGATGCAAATCTTCTCGGAGCGAACACAGTTCCGAACTTGATCCAATTCAATGCATATACAACAGGAAGCCGCCGCCAAGCCCAGACATCCAAGCAGCCTACACTCCTCTTGGTCCTCTCTGGCTGGCTCCTCTTCTAGCTCCTCTGACTTTTCCTCTTCTAGCTTTGCGTCTTCGAACGTCTTACCAAGACAGGCTTCAGGTGTGGCTTCGGCATAGGGAACCACAGCAGGTGTGGAATCCTGAGATTTACAGAGTGTATCTGAGGAGTCCTCCACTCCAGCAGTCTCCATCCCTTTTACTTTTCCTTTTCTTTTGTTCCTGCCTCGTGCCTCCCTGTCTCATGCAGAAGTCTTCAGATGCTCGACTTCTAGCTCAGAGCCTTAATAACCCGGAGCAGCGTCGGTACTCTCAGCGTTGCACATCGTGGCTCATAAAGTGTGTTGTCCATTATCAGATCACCCAGGAGGGGGAAGGGAGTAGAGGAGCCGAGGCAGTCTTTAGCACCAGAGGAATAACCTTGTTAACATCTGGGAAGCGGCTATGACTTCCGCTGCAGTAAGGATGTCTTGTGGCTTCATGCTCAGGGTATCCCGACTCTTGTCCCGACTAAACCCAGTCTGTAAATAATAAAGATCATTGAAAGTAAAAAAAAAAAGAAAAAAAAAAGAAGAAAAAGCAGACGACCGTGGGTGGATCCCTCCCTGGGGTTTCGAGCACAGGATGGATTAGCGAGTTTAAGCGACGAGGCAGCAGGTACCTGAGGGAAGGGCAGGAGTGTGGTGGGCGAGCTGGAGCGCAGCCAACAGGAGGGGCATCCCGTCACGCTCTTGCGGCAGATTTTGAGAGCTGCTGAATCATCCAGGAGCAGCAGGTGCTCATCCTCTTCACGAGCTGACGCCTCAGATAAGAGCCTGATCATAAGCACGGCACTCACCTCACAACACAACGCAGAAGGGCGGACTAGGACTGCAAACGCCCACTTCTTCTTCTTGCCCCTCCTCTTGCGTTTTTTCCTTTCTCTCTCTCTCTCTCTCTCTCTCTTGCTCTCGCTCATGTACACATAAGCATTCTCTACCGCTATACCACCTTCTTTCAACCTTTTTTCCTCCCTCTCCACCGTGTCTCCTCTCTGGCCGCTCCCACTATGCACGCCGTACGTAACACATGAAGCAAGGCAAGTCGGCGCTTGATCCAATTATGGGACGAGAACGAATCAAAGCCAAGCGAGTCAGACGGTCCCGGCCTCTTCCGCTTAAGCATTTGCTCCCTCGCTCTTACACATATCCTTTCTCACTCATGCTTCTCCTCTTTGCAGACATTGATTATGCTAATGCACAAGAGGCATTTTCATAAGTCAGCAGGCTACACTAGTGACAGGGATTTTACTTTTATTTTAAATGTTACATTAAAACTGTAATGTTTCTCTAACGACTTTAATTGCTTAGGGGATTCGTGGAGGATAAACTTCTACTACAATATACATATACAGACTTAATTAAGATTATTCCGCCTTTGTTTTATTAATCTAATTTGATCATTAAAGCCACCAACGTTCAGATAAAGAATTCGCCTGGCAGAACTTGATTCAAGTGAGAAAGACTTGAAGTGACCAGTGTTCTTTTAAAAAAATACTCTCGCGTTTGAAAAGATATTGATTAGCAAGTAAAAATAAAATAAATAAAGTGTTACTTCCATCATATAATCATTGGGCAGAGATGTGCGTGTAATTATTACACTAACAAAATTGAAATAAATGACTTTCCTTGTTCCATCCATTTACAGGAAATTAAATTAATTATTTATGGCTGAGAGAAAGAGAGGGAGAAGAGGAGATGCGGAAAGGAAAAGAGAGAATGAAGGAGAAACAGGAGAAGAAAATGTGAAGGGAGTAGATTTAAATGTTATGTAATAACAAAAGTCTATTTCTAAAATATAGGTGCGTGTTCACAGAAGACAAGATTGTTTAAAGTTTTTAGCCAAATAAAGAAGCCACTGTTATGCTCCCTATCATTTATTAAAATGTTACACCGAGTTTGGTGTCTGTCTGGTTGGATAAAGAGGGGTAAAGTGGTTGGTGGAACTGCTCCGTTTTCATTAACTGAAGAAAATAAAATCAAAAAATGAATTAAAAGGCCAGACAGAATGTCTGTGCATAGGCATAAAAATGCCCTCATCGCCGCCTGCCCGCCAGCCTGGTGCCTGTACTACAGGCTCATCAGTCTCCCCCAACGACCCTCTCTGCACTGCCTGATAAATACACACACACACACGTGTAATGGAGCACGGTGAGCTTGGAAAGACGACCCCTACCATTAACGTTTGGTGCGCGATAGCTCATTTTCAACACAGGGCCTCCGGGCTAAGCTTTAAGCTGATGAGAGGGGTGGGTGCGGGTACGTATGTTCAGTACTACTTCGCTGGACAGCTCCACTCTAATACAGCGTCCTAATCCTCTAAAAGGAACCCGCTTCATACTGTGTGACCCGGGGGTGGGTGATTCAGTCTACAAAAGGACCACATGAGAAACAAGGACCGCTATGAGGGCCGGACCAACTGGCTGAGCTACATTAACATTTTATTAATCATTTATCAAGTAGTACACTGGACGGCTTTGATGCCAACACATTGTAGTTAAGCCGCAGACACACACATACAACCTAACGTTTGAATGTTCAAAATACCAATTCAGTTATATTGCATATTATTCAATTAAATTTCCCTTTGACGTCCAGGCTATTTTAATAAATTGTGATTGTGTCAAGTGACCTGGTCTCCAGAATCACCTGACTTAAACCCAGCTGAGATGATTGGGGATCAGTTGAACTGCAGAGTGTTTAGAAAAGTGTTTAGAACTTTAGAACTCCAGGTGGATGCTCAAGAAGTTGTTTGAGAGAACACCAATGGCAAGTTTAAAACCATATTCTAGTTTGCTGTAAAGGTTTTGCTAAATAGATGTACCTTCATAGTGTGCATGCCTTTAGTATTAATCTACATTGCAGAAAATAAAAACGTCAGGGAAAAAAACATGAAATGAGAAGGTGTGTAAAAGGAAATTGTATGTTTAGACTCAATTGAACAAGTCTGAGATACAGAACCAGAAACAACACCTTATGTAACCTTGGGTTACTACAAATCTCGGGTCTGGTGCAACTGGTTAAGATTAAAGAGATCCCAATGAAGCTCTTTGTTGGTGTAGCGATGAAACACTTTCAATGTGGGTTAAGAACAAATACCTATGGCAATCTATTTGGGTAAAACACTTAACTAAGAATAATAAAAGACCAAACTGTGTGATTCAGTGTCCCAGTGTCAATTCACCATTTAAGGAAATTGTATACAGGTTGGAATCTAGCCAAAAGTAGTGGATACTGTCAAGATGACATTCTATTTATAAATATTTAGACGTCCTGATGTTTTCAATGTGGGTAAAACTTTATAAAATATACCCTAGTTCTTACAACGTTATTTATATTGTTATAATTGTGCATATAATATTGGGGATACAATTTTAAATAGTCAATATAACAAGAGTCCAGTTTAATTGCAATGTACACAATGCTATCTGGAGCACGACGCAAACTTCACACATTTAACTTCACACAAGTACATTAAAATAAAACATTTAAATTGATATTTAAAGGGGACATGGAGTATTAGGACATTAGATTCAAAGTTAAAATCCTTAATGCTTAAATCGCAAAAGGTCATTCCAACATGATCCAGTTCCTTTTTGTCTCCTAATCTGGTTAAACTTAACACCCAAGACGATGCACATTTGGCCAAAATAAACTAGATGAAATCTGACATTTATCCTTTTTAAAACGATCTTTTCCGATTATTGCTTATAAAAACATTTTGACATTTGCACAGAATGTAATTAACGGCATCAACTCGAAATACCACGCATGTTACATCTCGCTTTGCAGAAGACAATCTTCGCCTCTGACATATTAACCCTCAGCGCAGCTGGACATATTCCTGACTCAAGGTACAGGGTCTGCACTCAAGAGTCCAACCCCATTACCGTCTGTCTGGAGTTCTGACTGGTGGCCCCTGAACTAATCACCAGACATTTCTACTCGGTGAGCTCATAGCTTCAGCTGGTGTGCTTTAGAGACATTACAAATTGTTGCGTGACGTAATGAAGATCTTTATATTGTCGGGTTTGATCATATTAAACGTAAATCACATGCCCAAGTTGCTTTTAGTGCATCAACGAGCACATTGTTTTCTGTCTGTCTATATCCGTGTCATGGCTAATCATCAGATTACTTCAGTGAGCCTCGAGCTTTTTAATTTCAGAACCCCACGCCCTTAAAATGTAGACAAATTAAATGGTTTAAAAGATTGAGCAGATCGTGAGACACAGTCACTTATGGGCCATTCGTCTTCTATCAACTTACCCTCCTTTACAGCTGCACACCTCTTGGAAAATAAATTACTGTGCTGGGAAAACTAAAATCAATAGTCATCGATTGTATAGATCTTCTGCAAGAAACAGCTTTCGATTTCTGCTCCATATTAGATTTAGATAAATACAATAAGGCTTAAAGGCTAAACTGGAGAAGTTATCAACATGTCAGATGACTGTACACAAAAACATGCAAGCCGAGATTGAATATTACTGCTTATTCTTCTAGTGTGGTTTTACTAATGACAACAATAAAATTAAAAGAAATAACTTCCCTTAAATGGGAAAAAGAAGAAGACGCACTGATGAATTTAGGGGAAAGCATCAGGGCAGCTCTAATGGCAGCTAGTGGTCTCAAGTTTCAAGGAAATGCTACTCATATGGTAAACCCTGAGGGGGGAAAGTACTCAGACAAAATACCACAAATCAATGAGGTGTTAAATTCTTGTTCATTCATTTGAAAAGAAAAGGAATCCAGGCACAGGACTATTGGTGTAGAATATCATCATTTCTGGCATGAGGACCACGTCAATGTTTAAAAATCTCTTCCTCACACCGTCATTTTTCTGACCAAGTTAAGCAAATTCTGAGGGTTAAAACATCTCTGTTCTTTTGTCTCTGATGTTCAAACAGGTACTTCCAACTAATTCATCCCCTTGGAATGACAAGGTTCTAACTGCATTCAAAAAAAGCACAAAACTTCACAATGTTAAGAAGTTGTCCTAGAACAGGGGTCACCAACCTTTTTGAAGCTGCGGGCTACTTTTGGGGTACCAACTAATGCGGCGGGCGACCAGT
>JAOUQU010000006.1:509678-521794 GCA_028566735.1 Ammoglanis amapaensis
ACACACACACACACACACACACACACACACACACACACACACACACACACACACACACACAAACACACACACATTTTACTTAAATGCTCAAGCGACTGGTTAATAATGGTAAGTACTTCAGAGATACTACTTTAAATGCTTTTCCCACAAGGGTTTTAATTGATCAAAAACAGATGTGGGCAGCAGATGAACATTCCAGATAAGTAATACGATAAAAATACAGATCTAGATACGTTTCTTTTAACGTTAGTGAGTTTTCTAATAAACTGCACTGATGGACATTTCAACTGTATACATTTCTAGTGAACGTAAAAAGGTAATGTAACATGTCCGAATCTTTATGAATATATTGTATTAAATTAGACGATGTTGTTTCTTCTTTTTCCTTGGCACAGCAGTAAGACTGAAGGTTATGACTACACTGCAGAATATTACAACGTATAGAATGTATGTAATCGTGTCAAAGGCTTTGCAATATTTCAACATACTGTACATAGGATATAAAACAGATAAATATTTTAGTAGTTTGAATTTGGAGGGATGACAGTAACACACTGACATGCTGACGATGTCTGGTATCAGTCCTAGCACTCATGGTGGAACCTTATCTCTAGTCACAGTTTGTTTGGTAGGTTCCATCCATGTTGGACAATGGAAATAATACCAACAGGTGAATCTTTCAGTCTGCGAGTGTGAATGGTGTTTTTGCATATCGCCTACGGAAGATGGCCGGTTCCTTCTCAGGGTTTCTCGACCTTTTTTCCTTTTCCACTTTGGCCCTTTGGATGTAAAAAAGCATTATACAAATACATTAGACTTGATCTGATTAGCTAAATATCTGAGAATGCAATAAAACTAAAAATGTTTGTTTAAATTCTATACATTTTGAAAACAATAAAAACTTTTATTTATTTGAATATGCTGTAGAATAAATGAATAATACCACATATACTGTAATAACCCGAACTCTAAAATAAATGTAAATATGCTCTTTATTCTGCTGCTCTGTAATTGCCCCTGTCACTTTATATAAATCATACACTATTGTTATTATTATTATATCTATGCATCAAAAATGTAATAAAAAAGAACGTACCCAAAAGTAAACAGAATAATGAATAAAGTTTACCATCAAGTCGAAACAACTTAGATTACTCTGACCCTATTTTATTGGCCCAACATTATTTCACCACCGCAACCTCACTTCCTTCCCCAAACCTTTATTTTAGTGCAAAGCTGGACGTGTGAATTCACAGCATCTTTAGTGATCTAAAGTGATGATCTTTACAGGAAGTGTAATAAAAAAAGCTTTCTTAGCACAAGATGAGTTTTTCATCATCTACTGTTCATGATATTGTGAAAAGATTCAGGAAGTCAGAAACCAGTGATGGATGTGCATAACCTTTGAGTTCTGAAACTATCATCTCAAACACAGATCTGATGAACGACGGGAATAAAGACAAATCTGGTCCATCTTATTGTTTCAAGATGTGATTCTGAAAATCCAACTTTATTTATTGTGTTTTTCAAAATATTCCAAAAATCTTTATGACAACGGGTGATAATCCAGTATGATCCAGCTTCCTTTCAGATGATAATGAACCCCCCTGCAGTGCATTTCCCTCCTAACACACATTTACATCATGCAATGTTGTGTTTTTCTTACAGGTTCACAGTTTGTACTAAGAAGCTATGGAAGGACGAGAAAGAAGAAGAAGTATCGAGATTCCCACAGCTGGTCAAATCAAGCCAGTAGGGACCCTGGCACTAAAGAATTTCACCATCCCCAGAAAGAAGAGGGCTTCTGGACAAGGTTAACCACCTTATATTTATTTTTACACAATTTTACGTTTACATCTTGCTTTGTCAGTTTTGTCACTTTGGTCTTCTGGTTTTGTTTCATTAAGCAGGTCTTCTAGAACCTTGTCCTGAAGAAAGTCACGATTATGCACTCATTGAGTCTAAACTGAGAGAATCCAGACTAGATCTGAGAAAGGAGCACATAAATGATTGGTTGTGGAAAGATGTGAAAGTTATACACAATGAGACATTTCGTAAAGAATATTCTGAAAAAAGGTAGGTTATAAATTGTGTGAAAAGATAAAAAAACAATAGTTCATCCAATAGTTTCAAGTATTTAACATTATAGTCGACATTTTGCAGGTCAGAAATGCGCGTGAAAGGTCGACATGGGAGAGAAATGGAAGAGCGGTTTTGCTTTTTGGTGGCATCGAATGAAACAACGAGTCAAATGTATCAGAATGGACTAAGGACTGGGAATCAGGAGCAGTATTCTTTAGGAAAGCCATCGTACGGGGTGTATTTGTTCAAATATGTTGATGTGGCTTTGAAGCATGCAGCAGCGAGCATGGGTACCGGCAACACTGGAAATCTGATCATTTTCAAGGTGGGTTTAAATTGCATTTGATGTTTTGCTTGCTGCCTGGCATGTGCTGGGTAGCCAAATAAACAAATGATCTGTTGCTCAAACGGGGTTTGAAATCAGAGAGAGAGAAAGAGAAATGCAACTACACCCTCTGCTGGCTACACAAAGATTTGTTGATCAGGGTGTGTCTCTCTATACACAACGTCGATTCAGTCATTAATTATTTTATGCAAAGCGTAAGCAAAGCTATGTGGCACTGTCCATTAGCAAACACACTGTTATAGTGTCAGCGATCACAAAGCACAATTGCTGTTTTCTTCTCATGTTGACTGTACAGGCGGTGATGGACTGCACACAAATGAAAACTATAGTTGACTGTTTTACCTCCAGGATTTTTACCGAGAACATTTTGTGGTAAAACTGTGTGGGAAGGAATCCCCGGTGAAATCAGGTGCTTTCTATAGACTGACAGTGGACCAGAGTTGCTGCTGGCATGAATACAGGGTAATGCGATCAAAAATAAGGGTGGAAAAAAGCAGAACATCAGTACATCAGTGTCATCAAACTTTTTGTTTTGTTTCACTTGCAATTAAAAAGTTAACCAAGCCCACCAGGTATTTTTTTATTAATGATAGGTTCTTGAATGACCTCTGTGTACTGAGTACACAGAATAGGTACTGAATAGGTAGTATTCAAATATGTAAACAAAGTTTATTTCATCTTTTCACCACTATGCTTTAACACTCTTCCGCATTTAATCCTATCCGTGCAATGAAACAGACATTAACACACTATTGAATACACTAGGGGGCAGCAGTGAGCACATTGGACAGCCCTATCCAAGGCGCTTGGGGAGCAGTTAGGTGTAAGATGTCTTATTCAAAAGCACTTCAGTTGTGAACTGTCAACTCTTGGAATCGAACCGGCAACCTTTCGATCACAAGTCCACTATTCTAAACACCGGGCCGCAGCTGTCCAATGATTTATTTTCAACAAATATGAACTCATCTGGATGTGAATTTAACTGCCATTTTTCATTTTGTAATGAAGGTCCTTTTCGGAAGGATAAAAAAAGTCACACCAAGTGTGGAGAGGAATAAAGTCACAGATCCTATGGTTTCCTTTGACTGTCACATGGCTAAAGATGCCATTTCTTATAGAGAAAGTCTTTCCCAGCAGGTGTTAGGATCGTCTGTAAGTTTAAATAATAAAGTATTCGTTAAAAATACTTTTTAAAACGTAAAAACAAATTTAATAAAGTCTTGGTGTTCATACATCTAGGTGTTTCTGTTCGACTACAATGAAAAGGAAGAGCTGAATCAGAGACCCAGGCAGTGTCTGCCCTATGCTGTGGTTTCTTTTGTTTCTGCCGTTGGTGCGACACCACCCACATCTCTAAGCCCACCTGTCTCACCTACCAAGCTTCCTGCTGGCCTGTTACACGGTAAGCTTAAGTAAACAATAATAATAACTATAACTAATAGTTCAGTCATTCAATAAGAAAATCACTAAAGCAAATTTTTATCGTGTAGGTCCTCTTGAACATCTGAAAGGATGCACTGTGGCTGAGAGACGAGGCAAAGGAGAGAATGCCACAGTCACATTCAAACGTTTTCCATCGGTAGAAAATCCAGGCCAGGAACATCAGTCTCCTCAAGCAGATAATACAGCATTTCAGCCGAGTGAGCCACCAACAGCTCCATACATCCATCAACAGCCACAGTGGCCTTATTATTCAGCAGAATATTTTAATCCCTCAGTACCATACTTGGACAACGGTTCTTGGCAAAACTACACGGACGGAAACACATTTCTCCCAAGTACACACAACCAAAGCACTATGAGCGGCTCTGAAAGTAATACAGATGAATCCCTGCATTCATTTGATTCTTCAGCTGAGAAGATTTCCACCATAGTTTATTCCTCCCGACTGGTCAAGGACCCGAGATTATCTCGGCAGGAAACAACCAACGAGACGAAAAGCTCAGAAAAAGAAGCTGATGCGTCTGATGAGCAGGGAACCTTAACAGAGTCTCAGAACCATGCAGAGAAAAATCAACCCAACCAATCCGGTGTGAACCAGTCATCAGAAAAGGAAGAGGAACATAGAAAGACTGATTCTTCTAAACTTTTACTAGATAATTCACAGAGATCAGATACGACACCACAGAAACCAAGAGAACCGCTGCCTTCATGCGAGTTTCTCAAAATGAATTATGCTGCACATTTTAAGATGACGAATGACCAAAGGCACAGGTTTATAATGTCACAGGAAAATCATGATCATGAAGGAAAGAACCTTCAAAATAATGTTAGAACTGAAAACTTAGAACCTCTGAACAACGAGAACAATGAAACAATCCAATCCACACTGCAAAATATCAGTTTATTACCAGAGACTCATTCGGTAAACTCTGATACTTGTGATGTTACGTCTACAACAGATATTGAAGACACTATGATAAGTAAATTAGATACACATGATAACATTACAGCACAAGACGTCAAAGAATTTAAGGAAAACATTGGGGAGAAAATAGAGATTCAATCAGATTTCAATCAGAATCGATTTAATAGTGACATTGAGTCTTTAGTGAAACCCGTAATACAATCCGCTCTGCAAATGGATCCTGAGAAAGATGAAACCAGTGAAATTACAGCTTATTCTGAACAATCTACTTTAACGCATGTTGAACCTGTGTGCGAAACCGATAGTTTTACAAATGCAAGAGAATCATATGCAAATGACTCTACACTATATAATACATTCGAAGTCTGTTCTGAGTTTGATGAGCACAACATTGCATTAATGGACGTTGCTAGCTGTATAGATATCCCGGTCAACGAAGTAGCCGAAAACAATGACTGCTCGACAATGACAATTACTACTACAGAAGGACACGAACAGTCGGGTCAAAGTAGCCCTGAACACAATGACAGGGAATCGGTAATGAATGCTGAAGCTGACAGCCATTCTGATATGTCCATAGAAGTTCATATAACAGAAGCGCAACAAAACACTACTTATAATACGTTATATAAGAGACTACAATTAGAACAGCTACTGCCTAGTTCAAATAAAGTCAACCAGTTCTCAGTCAAACCTTATCTCAGACCTAAAAGTCTGGAAGATCTTCCAGACGAAGAAAACATGCAGCTTATTGTTCAGACCAAATCTAGTCAGACACCAGTTACCGCAGAAAAGCTTACGCTGTCTGACCGGTTCTCAAAACTGCGAGGTTTCAATGTAAAGCTGTCTCCATTAATTCACACGACCAGCGCTCAATCAGATCTCAACAGTGATGTTAAAAGAGATCCAGATGCTCTACCATCAAGTTATGATTTAGCAAATGGAAATGGCATCAGTAATGCTAAATTGATCCAAATGATGGCGCACAGGTACAATGAGGAAAGGTTGAGTACGAACGGAAAACAACTCAAAAAGAAACGAGCCAAGATGAATGGAAGAAGAAAACCCAAATCAGCTGAACTGTGTAAAATTGCTTCAGGTCAGTTGTTGATTCATGTCCTGAGAAACGCAGTGCTTTCCAGAAAGAACCATCTGCTGAAGGTTAGAAGGAAATACAGGACAAATCTGTTCCCAAAACGTCCATGTGGACGACATTTTCCTTTGCGGTCGTCTAACTGCTTGTCAAGTTCTGAGACAGGGGATAGCACTGACAAAGATCTTGCATCATCAGATCTAACATCAAGTGCAATAAACCAATCTCAAAATAGTTTTCAAAACAAAAACACAGACAATGGATTTAGTCAGGACGACCATTTACCTGACATTTTAGGTGAGAATAATTCAAATACAGACTCGTCTGATAATGAAAACAAGGCAAATCATGACGGGATTGGTCAAGAGTCCAAAGAACACATTAGCCACCCAACAGAGAGTCTTGATGGAGATGATTTAAGTGTTTCAAACCATATAAATAAAGACACTCCTGAAAATGAAACCATAAATATCAGTCATCAATCTTCCCCAATAAGACATTCTGAAAATAATGAGTCCAGCAATGTTGATGAGATTAACAAGAAAGACCACGGTGAAGAAGATGCAGTCCAGAAAAATCAAGCCCAGCCCAGTTCAACACAAGGAAATGATAAAAACCCTGACAAGGTAAAGACTGATGTTTTAAGTATCCCCGCTGCCCAAACCACAGGTAACGTAATCAACAGGTGCACTGCCGAAGCCCAGACAGTTGTAAATAATAAAACAGGCATTGACACTACGGTTGAGGTTCTTGGCGAGAGCACCCTAGATGTTTCTGTGAGTTGTGTAACTAAACCACTTGTGGATGTCCTGGTTCGTGTACAAAGCACTGCGAAATCCGAGGAGATCGAGGCAAATGTCAACATTCAAAGCAGTGATCTATTCAGTCATGCACACAGCAAAGAAGCAAATGACAAAAGTTTTGTTTCAAGACAAGAGACACAAAGGACAGCAGATGCTGAAAGAGATATTATAAGTGTCCCAAGCAATAACAAGAGTGACCAAAGTGACCTTCTTGACAAGGAAACAATAAGCACTACTCATCATGATGGAGCATCTGAAGAGAGTAGCTTGGAACCACCAAAAGATGACAGACATTTTGTTGCACAGGAACCCCCGGAATCTCAAAACCAGTCTAATTCAGGTGATAAAAAGATTGACTGGGTGATCAACCCAGTGGTAGAAACTACAACAGGTTTGCACAGCAAAGTAATAAACGATTCCAAACAAGAAAATCCTACAGGACCATATGTAATAAAAGACAATCTGCGTTCAGACTGGCATGGAAGTAACATCATGCCTAGCACTTCAGAAACACGTATCATCACTAGACTAAGAGACTATTTAACCAAATTCGAATCCACTGTCAAAACCCAGGAATCAGAAGGTGATTCACGAAGTACCCAGGAACATCATGCCCCAATGACATGGATAAGCTTAGACAGTACGGTTCATAAACATATCCTTGACACAAGACACTACAACAGGCCGCCTTTGGTTGATCATAAACATCCAGAAAGTGGAAACAGAGTGGCAAATGTTCCTGTAGTTACAGTAGCACCTACACTGACAGTAACCCAGACAGTAACCCCAACAGTTCTCACTAAACACAAGCACACTGAAGAGCTTAATCAACCAAGCTGGACTTTAAAAAGAAGAAAAAGGAGCAAAGCGGAAGGGCCTAGTCCAGACAGTACCTCTGTGGAACCTGTAAGAAAAGAGACACTTCCACATTCCCTGCCAAATAAAGACACTCCACCATCTCAACTTTCGTCCACAGTTCAAAATAGAAAATACTGGTTGCACAATCCTGACAAAATACAGAAGCAACATCAAACTATGTCTCCTCAAGGATCAGGAAATCGAACAAGTAGACAGCAATGTCAAGTAAGTCAACCAGCAACTGAAAAAGCAAATAAATCCAATGAACAAGCTGTTCATAATGAAAAAATGCTTAACTCCTACATCCAGAAAGACTACAATGTCACAAACATCTCAAGCATTCTCAAATTGGCTGACCATGCCGTTTCCTTAGCAGAGCTTACCTCTCTCCAGGCTCAATGTGGAAGGATGCTGGACCATTTCATTTCAAACTTTGAAAAATCTCAAAGCATGCCTTTTAGCCAGTCGGGCATTTCACGCAAAATGATCCTTGAGAAATATCTAGACCGTCCTCCTCCTCCAGTCCAGCTTAAGTTTGAGGCGATTAATTCATTTTTAGAGTTACAGATGATGCTCGAGGCCTGGCAGTTTGTGGAAAATAAAATCAGCTTTCTAAAAAAGAGACCAACGTTTAGAAGTCTGCTTTGGTACGATCCATCTCTTTATGGAGAACTCTACAAGGGAGCTGTTGGCTTTCAGCAACAGTCGTCGCTGTTTTCATCATTCCAACAGTGCCTTGCCAGTGAAGACTTTAGCAAACTTCAGGAGTATTACAATGCAGTGTCCACTTTGCACCAACAGCTACAAGATGCCCCTGATACATCATACTACATGTACCTAAAGACCAAGCGAGAGCGGCTCGAGGTAGAAGCTGCACTAAGAAATCCACCCGACGTTAAGAGCTTTTTTTTGTCCGTTCCAGTGGCCATCATGATGAATTTTGGAGACACCTTGGAAACTTTGGAAAAGGTGCAACATACGGTAACAATGTTCATTGAGACGCCTGCGGATCAGTTGCCTGGTATATTCGATGTGGGCAAAGCTGAGCATCTGTCCATTATATGCAGATTTCTTCACGAAAAAGCCCTCTTTTTAAAGTCGAATAAAGAGATCAGTAAAGTGTCGTGGTTCGGCTTGGAGCATCTTCTTTATGATGCATCAAAGGTTCTCGTGTGGAGTGAATCGACGCATGAAAAATCAAATGAAGTGTTGAAGAATTACAAAAAGTCAAATCCACAAATTGTTTATGGGGTCACGGAGGCTGGTGTAACTCTGGTGAACAAAATGGACCAGCGACCACAGACTGTGGAAAAAATTCCACAAAGCACATCACAAGAAAAAATAGATGTGAAACCCCCAAAGGCAGAGAAGTCTAATGAAAAGGCTCATTTTGTACTGGTAAGATTGGTGATATTTTCTAATAATAAATGTTAGTGGAAGGTTGTTCAACTATTCATGCAAGTGTTTTATTCTGATGTAGAACTCACAATCTAAGGAAGGAATAAAAGAAACTAATCCACCAGCTAAAAGAAGGTAAGTAACCAATGTTTGGTGTATGTCTTGTACTATTACTCTCCAAATTTTCTCCCCAAATCTTTAATCGCCACAATTGTATTTTAACTCTAATGCTGATCAAAGTGTCACATTGACGCTTTTTTTTTTAAAATTCATACGTGGATTAGTTTTATGTCTGAGCAGTCACACATCGTCCATATTGACATCTCATTTGCCAGTAGCAAAACTGAACTTCATGATGTATAATTTATTTGTCATTACACATATACAGATGCACAGTACAACTAAATTCATGCTTTGCATATCCTTTGTATAGAAGAGCGCTGGATCAGCCATTGTACGGTGCCCCTGAAGTAGACAGGGTTAAAGGTCTTGCTCAAGGACCCAACAGTGGTCTTGATAGGCCGATGCTCTACCTGTCTGTTCCTAGTTAAGCTAACTTTGCATAAACACTAAAACCCTTCGATTAAATAAGGGTCCTGAACACATTTTGACTGTATTTTCTTGTTTATATTAATGTGTTTTGTCATTTAATAGTTTGTATTGTAATTACCTGTATTGTATAGTTATTACCATCTAGTAACATATGTTTGCCTGTTTTAGGGTATCTCATCCAACCATGAGAGCAAACTCAACTGACTGTGGTGTTGCCCCAGTTTGTCCAACCCCCATCCCAGCCCAGCTAGGAAACACACCTCCTTACCATGATTTCCCCCAGAGGAGCAATTCATTGCATTGGAGGATGCCCGCAAATCATGTTTGGGACTGGACCCCACAGCAACCTTTGGCTTTGAATCCTGAAGTACGGACTCTGCTTTTGCCAAAAAGGAGGATGAGTACACCACAGCTAGAACAGAGGGCAACTGTCCCAGACCAGCAAAACCACACCGTCAGACAGCAACGACCTAGACCATTACTGGTAAAGCCAAGACCTGTCGAGAGAGTTAACCATCCACCACTGATCAGCATACCCCATCACACCGAGCTTTCAAAAGAGCCAACAAACAACAAATTTACCCAGCCAATAATCAAGCCTTTGCCTTTACAGAGGTTCCCTATCGATACAACGTCTGTCATGCCCTCACCTCTTCCACCTTTGCCTTTCTCGAACACTTTAAACCCAAGTACACTGCAGAACAATGCAGCAATAAGCTATCCTTATTTTATATTTAATGGACAAACTTACTCTACAGCCGAATCTGCTGTTCCTGTAACACCACTTCACAATGGAACTCAGTACCACCCATACCCTGTTTAGATGTTTCTGTAAACCCACATTTTGCATCTCGTTTTTTAATGTCGCTATTTTCATTTTAAATTATGGTTTCGACCAGTTTAATATAAAACATGTAAATATTGTACAAAAAAAGAACATGTGAATAGTGTTATAGTTGTTTCAATAAATATTTGCTTTGGGTTTTTAATGTGTAAATGTTTAAACTGTATCGTTTGTACAAATATAAATGCAAAGGTTGCACTTTGAGCTTTTCTTTTTTTTTTAAATGTTAAATAAACATGTCAAATGTGTGGTTTTCATTTTAAAATCTTATTATCTAGAAATGTAAATCTTTCCACATACACCCAGACCTGTCAAGATATAGAGTCTGTTGTCAGTGGTTTATACACCTAAATTAGTGTCAGAATGTATGAAAAGCTTGATCAGATGGGATCAAGTGGGATCAAATGGGACTTACAATGGATTACAACATTGTTTAAGTAAGTTTGTTTACTTGTTTACTTTGTAATCTCTCCAGAAGTGTTTATACCATGAACAAATGCTGATTTAGTTAACTTTTCTGTCACAATCTTTTCAGGATGTATGTAACCCACAGTTTTCAGGTGTTGTGCCAAATTCCGACTCCCCGGCAGAATCGTACTCCCTTCTGACCTGCCCCCCCCCAACTTTACACCTAAAATAAAATACATTTTAGGACACATTCTACAGACCGAGATAAGCCAGGAAAAATAAAGTAGTTGTTAATAAAACACTCCACCAGAGAGACGAGGGAGTGGGGGAGTAGAATCTCGGCAGGTGTTATGCCGAATTCTGACTCCCCGGCAGAATTCTACTCCCTTCTCGTGCACGCGCATCACTAAAGCAAACGTACCCTACACGTGGCACTCGCGAATTCTCCTCATTTCTGTATCATCTTTAATAATTCGCTCATAATCTTTAATTATCCTTCACAGCGAGCGCCAAACGTGAGCGTCACATTTTGTGTCCGTTGGCTTCAGTGACGCGCGTGCACGCGAAGGGGAAGTCGGATTGTGCCGGGGAGTCGGATTTCGGCACAACACCCCTATAACTAAAGCGCGCGCGAAAGGGGAAGCGTGATTCCTCTTGGCCGCGCGAGGGCGGTACAGCGTCCATAATAAAAAGCAAGTCTCGCGCGACGCACATCCTCTGGCGGATGCCTTTGTGATGACGTCATTAGGAGGCCCAGGAGGAGCGGCCATTACACGGCGGGTTTCTCGCGAAAAGGTCGCTGAGACAACTAACCAACCACAGCGGTGAAACTAACTAGCCACCGCTCACTAGCTCGTCTCTACTAGCGTAGCGTCACACGGAGACCGTTAAAGACCGGACAGGGCTGCTCCGAAGCAGCCAGCGCGACGTTTCTGTACCGAAACCCGACGAGAAAGCGACGCCAGGCTGCGCTTTGCTAAGCTACAATTAGCTACGCTGCATTGCTAAAGCGAAAATCGAGCTAAGTAGCGTCTCACCGGCCTGAATAGAAAAAAAATCGATACATTATCGATTATTAATACAGCCATCTGTTAGAATCCGTTCTGTATTAAACATAGAAGGAAACGATTTACGTTTCGGCGAAGATGGATGATAAAGCGTTCACGAAAGAATTAGACCAGTGGGTGGAACAGCTGAACGAGTGTAAGCAGCTCTCAGAGAATCAAGTGCGGACTTTGTGTGAGAAGGTAAATGTTGCTAATCAAGCTAAAGCTAACTAATATATTACAAACTACAAATGTT
Organism: Ammoglanis amapaensis; assembly: GCA_028566735.1. Taxonomy (NCBI): domain Eukaryota; kingdom Metazoa; phylum Chordata; class Actinopteri; order Siluriformes; family Trichomycteridae; genus Ammoglanis; species Ammoglanis amapaensis. The sequence goes on from JAOUQU010000006.1 coordinate 521,733, forward strand.
AATAATTATACCACATCATACTCTTATAAGCATCGTATTTTACTCACATTATATTCAGTTGT
>JAOUQU010000006.1:582743-601167 GCA_028566735.1 Ammoglanis amapaensis
TTTTCAACAATAATTTAACAAGGTAGGAAACAAATAAATATCAATATGCAAAATATGCAGCAATTTTTAGAACAGGCCCGCGGGCGAATAATGAGGTCCTTTCGGGCGACCTGGTGCCCGCGGGCAACACGTTGGTGACCCCTGCTCTAAAGATTCCTTCCAGTATTTCCAGAGTTCATCCTTGCCATTGTCATCCTCAGCTTGCTCAACAGGAAGTTTTGGTCTGGTGGTCCTTAACTTAACTCGTATTGTCACCAAGCCAAAAAGCTGAAGCCCACCCTGTGAATATTTGTGATCCAATTATGGCAAGGCATTAATCAAGAAAATAATACTAAACAAATATTGAAAGATCGGATCAAAAGGACTGACATTTTACCAAACCTAATAAACAAGATCACGAAGAACACAAGAAGTCACAGAAGAAAAAAACATTGAACTAGTGTTCCAATATTTAATACTATTTAGAGAAGATTTGAATCGCTCATTTGAAATGTGTTAAATAGTGGCACAAAGTTACAAAGTCTAAACAAAGTCAAAACAATACTAATATTTGTGTACCGCACTGATTTTGGCCTGACCTCTCTGGGCACTGATAATATTATCATCGATATCATCATTAGAGAAAAGAGGCTCAGACACTTTACACTCAGAGCATCGACGAGTGAAAAAGTGCCTGATCCGATATGTCTGCATTTTTTTTCTTTTGTAAACTGCAGATTAACAAGGTGCTCAGTTCCCTTTGGGGCATGCTGACGATTTACAACACCAGTGTCCTGAGCAAAGAAAATAAGAGCAGTTCAGTGGCACAAACAGGATAAACAAAAGAAACCGGTTGGCACAGAGAAACAGATGGAAAGTCATCAGTGTCAGCCAAATGACATACATATTCAATAAATCTGAACCGATATCCACAGTAATGATAGACAAACACATTTGCATGTCCTTTTATGATTTACTATCCAAGCTGAAAAATAGTATTTTGGTCATTCAGATCACTTATTTTAGGATATATGATTGGGGTCGTTGTCCTGCTCTGTAAAAGCATAGAAAAGTCTGGAACAAAGCCTAGAACTTAGACCCCAACAAAATCAGAGTATTCACCTTTGTACAAGTCTAAGTCTAATTGCCCTCACAATCGTGTTTAGTAAAGTTTAGGTAGCATGTGTTTGTCTACTATTATTGGATGGCTAAACAACAATCAGCATCACATGACCTGTTAATGCAGATACAGAAAGTCTACAGGATTCATAAACTTTTTATACAGCAACAAAATGTAAACAAGCATGGAATGACATTCAATGTGCAACATCGCAGAATGTATAAATGACAGTAACTTAACGCCTAAAAGTGCATTATTATTATTAACGTAATACAATCCTAGATCCTTCTACTGGTCTATTAAAAGAACATGTAAATGGATTTAAAAAATGACAATGACGTATTAAAACTCATATTGTCAGGGCAGCATTGAAATTGAGATTTCTTTTTAAAAAGGTACCAGAACCAATTCCACGATGTGTGTAAAAGGTTTTTCTTTTCACAATAAATAGACTAGTACCAGCAAATGTCCCATGTCACATATGGTTCACAGTACGTGACCGGCACTTACTAATTGAATCTGTACATAAAAATAACAAAGGACACAAAGAAATGAGAAAATGAACGACAAAAACTTCCTCAGAACAGCCGATAACGTAATTTGGCAGACACTAAAAGACTCGACAGTACCACAGCTTGCTAAAAGTACAGGAAACTCTTCTCAATCTGAGAGAGCAAATCGGGTGAGTGCTTGTTTTCTTGTTGACGTTACTGAATGACACAGTACTTCTTGTAATCGGTTTCAAAATCATCATCCATGCTACTGGTGTCGGCCATCTTTTCCCCATCAGTCTTTGGCAAGAACAGAGAGTGATCCACTCCCTGCTGCTCATAAAATAGGATGTACGCCGAATCAGTGTCGATCTCCTCTGGGTTCACCTCCTGTACTCGTCACACACAGAGAAACAAATATATAAAGATCGGTCTCATACATTTCACTGAGCAAAACACCAGGTGAACCTCTTGTATGTATCAAATATTGTGTCATTTACAGGATGAACCTCTAAACTGTAATATCATTTCCATTTTTATAGAAACACGTCAGCCCCGATTTCTGTGTGAGTAAATCCTTACCTTGCAGCTGCTGTCATTGTAACAGTACCATTTCTCATTGGGGTTTTTGGCATATGTGACATAATGGCCTCCTCCAAGAATCCCTGAGTGACACTGGGAACGTACAAATAGAAATAACTTCAGGGACGCTAAGAAAAGAATGAAGCTGCCATCCAGCGAGTAATGCAAGAAACGGGTTAGTCTGCTGACAGAATACCAACACTTGCCTGTCCATACTCTTCTAATTAAACTTGCTTATTTACTGCAGTGTACTAGGCTTACTAAATTTAAGCCATTAATGCTAAAAGCATGCCAGCATTTTGATATAGAACCAGACAATGTTATGACAGAAACACTTACTGATATTGCATACAGATCATAGATGGGCTCCAGACAGATTCTGTCTCTTTGGTCCTGGGAGGCCTCCAGGTCTATGCTGTCCTCAGTGTAACCGTTACTTTCCAGTTCTGAAATGGAGGTAGCATTGTCACAGTCTCTGGCCGCTTCCTCTCCGAGCGCCGAGTCCAAAGCAGCGGCTTCGGGTTCGTTCTGGCTCTCGAGCTTGATACCGCCAGGCTCCATGTCTACGGGACTTTCCCTGCCACTGTCCAGGCTCTCTTTACTAAGAGAAAGCTGTAAACGGGAGTCCAGTTGGGATGTCCGCTTTTGCCCCGGCTGCTTCCACGTGTCACCTTTAGGACTGCCACTAGGACTGCTGCCTCTGCTGACGGAAGACGTCAGCAGCCTTCCGGAGCCGGGAGAGTCTACAGAACACACACACGCTTGCCATTAAACACCCGGGTTCTAATAATAAGTAACATGTGTTTAATTTCATACATGCTTATTAAGGAGATGAACAATAACTTGACAGACCTTTTAAATTATTCACATTGAGTGTTGTGGGGGTTGAGATGGCCTCCGCAGCTCTAGAGTTTGTTCCGAGTTCCCGTTCAAATTGTTCTTCTCCAGAACCAGCTCGACATCCCTGCTGGCTGCGATCTATCTCCCGCGGAGTTAAAAACGCACTGGGGTCAAAGCTATCTCTAGGGAACTGTACTATTTTTTGAGATTTAATCCAGCGACCGTTGACAAACTGGAACCGCTTTAAATGTACAATCTACAAAAGAATAAAAAAATAATGGTTACTATAAAATGTATGTTTTTTTTTAGGAATATAACGATGCATCAATTAGACACGATTCATATTGTTAATCCTATTTAATGACTCAATATTCACTGAACAGCAGAAGTCGCTGCTGCAGTTCATTATGTTGTGTCGTTACAAATGCAATGTTTTATTTTTTAGAGAAATAGGTAAAAGGAAACTACACTGTATAGTTACACCTCTAGAAATTTTTAGATACATACATTTTTAGATATATCGACAGACAGACAGACAAACAATTTATTATATATAGAGGGAATTTAGGACATTAAGAAGAAAAAGATGAAAACAGTGAAGTAGTGGTACCAGTACTGGTGGGAGTCTCCAGATGTCCAGTTTCTTCGTAGCTAGTCGGTGAGTTTTACACTTGGAGCAGTAATAGAGTTCGTTTTCACCCAACTCCTCTTCAGTGGTGAAAGCCCTCAGACAGCTGTCCAGACTGATCGGTTCGGCCTGAGCACGACGACTCTGTTCCACGCTCGAGTGTTCTTCCACCAGCTACAGGACAACACCACATTTGAAGCAATGACAGCTTGTGTTTTCTGCATTTCTGTTAAATTCACTGGGTAGAATAAATAAACTATAACATGCACAAATGTTTTTCATTTAAATGATGTAGGTATACTTTTGTGGTGCAACGGTGCTCATCAGTTTGTGATTTTGGCACCAGCACCAGAATAAGAATGAAAACAATTAGTTAGATTTATATAGTGTATTTTTGTACTCAAAGTATTTTACAGTTTTTATTATTTTACAGAAAAATATCACTGAAAACATAAACAAGAATGGCTTACCCTCTCTTGGGATGTCTGATAGCGAAGGTGCAATGCAGTAGGGTCCCAGTCAACAGCTATACAAACATTACCTAATGCTGCCCGGTCATCATTACACTCTATGGTACAGCCTCTGCAGAACCTTTAATCAAAACACACAGATAGCAACTCTTTAGTGTGGTCATAATAGTGTGATTCAGCAGTGTGGGCATGCTCTTGTGTAAAAATTATACTCACTTGTACCAAGGACACCATGCACAAGAGTTTCCATCTCCCTGTACAACACGTAAGGTGAAGGGATAATGGTATCCCAGACTGTCATCACTAAAAAAAAAAAACAAGAAATAAAATAAATAACTATATATTTAAATGACGAGACGTGCATATTCTATGTACACTGTTCTAAGATAAAAGCGATGGATTTAATTTAGTTAAAACTACAAATTACACAGCACTGAAACTGCCACGATTTGTCCTGTGTCGTGTCTGACACACAACATAGACACTGACCAGTCCTGTGCGTGGTTGCTTGATTCTTGAGGGGGTAGAGGACTGGCGAGTCGTGACACCTGTGTCCACACGGTGTTGTATAAATCTCGACCCCGTGTGTCTGTCGTGCAGGGAACGATTAGTGGCATGCCGAACAGACTGGGTCGGTTTTTCTGAGATGAGAGGAAGTATAATTCGGCACGCATCTGAAACACAGTAAACAATGAAAGAGAACCGCTGCTTAGAAAATACACACCAACTAACAGATCACTGAAGTTGTGTCTTCAGTTTGTTGTTTATGATTAGTACATGTGTGCAACTCTGTAATGTTCTGTAGTAAATCATCGGATCACTGTGAGCTACAGTGAGGATCCAGTGACGTTCAGGAGAAACATCTACACATAACAAAACGTAAAGGGTTCTGAACTTATTATTTTACTACAGAAATGGTAGAAATGAATTTTCAGAAACCCTGTTAATTTTAGCAAATACAAAAATAAGCAAATACATATTGAGAACAACACAACGACTTCCGTCATCTACAGGACGTCAGACACTCTGTGGCATGGCTTATAAACAGCTGTAGAAATATTATTATTAGAATTATATTATGAAATATTATTTGGATGGAGTCATTTTTAAATGGACAGTGACGTTGCATATTACAGAGAACAGAAATGCTAAGGCTTTTAATACCTTTTTTAAAAAGAAAACCACTGATGGCTGCATAGCATGCACAATAATAGACAAGCAGTAAGACACTTCTAAGGAACACTATATTGTTAAAGTATCTGATTAAAAAAGCAACCAGTTCTTACCATTTTCCTGTGAATGGCAATAATGTAGCCTGTAAAAGAACCAGCCACGTGTGTCAGAATGTGGCCATTAGGAAAGCCGTTGGCAGGACTGACTTCTGTGCTGCAGGGCACTATGGTATTTGGCATGCCCTTAGGAATTATGTCCAGCCTTAGGGATATACCAGAGGACACGGATGGGCTGCTTCCATTAGGAATAGTTGGGAGATCATCTGTAAAGATATTAATCATCCAGATAAACATTAAATAATAAAACAAAATAACAAATCTCTATCTATCTGTCTGTCTATCTAGCAATAGCATTTGTATTATATTGTATAATTCTAAAACAACAAATTGGTAACACAGGATATAGAGATAATGATTTAAATAAGTTATTAAAGGTTATTAAAGCTTACCACTGGCTGTCTCTTTTGGAGAGAAGTCTGTTGATGGTGTGGTGGGCAGTGGGATTTCAAACGCGCACAGGAAACTATTCACAGCCCGTCGCACTTTCTGATTATCTAACGGGAAATTCTGTAATAGAGAAATATGAAATCAGCTGGAAAAAAGGAGCACAGTATCCAGGAAATGCACGAGTTTTTACAATAGGCACCTTTATACAAGACAAATGGATCTCCACTAGAAGGATCTGCTCTGGTTTCAGCTGGCACAATTCACTTAACAGACACTTCAGGCCTGAATATTTCTCATCCACGTTCAGTCTAAGCCCGTATCGGACCGGAGTGGAGCCGTCAAGTCTTATAACTGTAAGAAAAACAAACGAACAACCAAGCAAAAAAGATTCCTATGAAATTGAATCAAATGTAAAACAAAGCAAAAACATAAACAATAGCATGTTAATACCTATGATCTCAAGGTGCATTGAGTTGTCCATCGGCAGAGGAAGTGACAGAAAGTTAAACGGGTCGAAACGAGCACTAACATGCCCACAGGTTTTGCACTTGACCTGTGACCTGAGCTGACCATGGAACAGGTCAACCACAATAGAGCGGTTTCTTCTCAGATGATTCTCCCAGGCCTGACGTGACACAAAGATGAGCAGTGAGGGTATTCCTGTTTTACTTTATTTAAACATTTAAAACTTTTATTCTTATTAGCAGGACACTAACTACTTACAACTCCACAAACATTTATTTATTTTTATATCCAAGCAAACATCTTGTAAAATATAATATAAGTCAATTGATTTCATACACAACCATTTATTCCAGTTTTTATTCATAAACTTTTAAAACGAATAATTTGGAATATTTAAATGAAAGAATAAAAAACTTAATTGATAAATTACAGTGTAAATAGAGATGTAACGGTGCAGTTCATCATGCATCGTAAATCGTAGATTATATTGTTACATCTCTATTTGTGTTATTATTGCCTCATTAACTAAACATTATATTTAGAAAGAAACATAAAAAGTCATAAAAGAATAAAGCTAACCTCAGATGCAACTTCCCAGTCAGGTCTTCCGTCGCTGTCCTTTAACTCCACGTATGGTTTGTCATGAACACGGTTAAGATCCTCATGAAGGCCGTCTAAAAGAAAGGCCAGCAGTTCCTGAGAATCCTGCTGTTGGAAGCCATCAAAACGTGGTGCATACTTTGCTATAGTCCACTGAAAGAAGACACGAGGTCAATGTTAGTCTCATTAATACACAAACGTTCTTAAGCCTTTTTACCTGCTAGATGCAGGTACATGTAAATATCGGTATCACAAATGGAGCGTCATATTGTGCAGGCATCCTCAATAAACCAGGAAAAAAAGAATTACAGCAGCTACAAGAAACTTCCTTTTCGATTCCTAGACATTTGAACCCGTCGATTATTGTCCATCGTTCATTCCCCCCTCTCTAGCAAACCCTCACGTATTTAGGTTTTAGACTGGTTATGATATGATTTGTTTAAAGGCGTACCCTTAGCTTGAGTGGAGCGATACTTTTCTGGGCACCACTCCACAGTTCTTGAATAAGATCACCGTAACATTTGGCCATGTGTCCTTTCATCCCAATAGGATTAGTCCTGCAAAAAAAGATTAAAATAGTCAAACACATTACCTAAAAGCTTTGGAACTTTGAAATGAATACAACTGAAGTGCAACAAAATTTGGTTACACAAAAAAAATCTTGAAAAAAGTCTGAATCAAACTTGTTTTGGATATATGTATCTACACTTATCAGCCAAAACCCCGGGACAACCTTAACTGGCTAAAGCTAAACAACTAAAATCAAGAAGAAAGACAACGCACAGACCACCGAAGGTTGTCAGGCAGCCAAGACCCACTGTTTTGGCTCAGTGATGTAGACAAATCTCAAAATAAAATAAAATCCTTAAGATTTTTATTAAACATATGCACACATGCACACACACACACACACCTGTTGAGTTCATAAAGGTGATATCCAGAAGTAAAGTAATCTGTTAGTGGTTTAGTGTTGCTCACACACTGGATGCTAGAGTTCATGAAGCAAGTGTTGCCCAGGTTGCTCAGACCGGTGGCTCCTTTCTCAGTTGGAACTGCACGTCAAACAAACTCAATTAGAATTTAAACGACCATGTACACTAATAAAATGATTTGAGTTTTTGTTATTCAGTAGTTGTGCACCTTTATATCTATTCATTCTGTTATTGTTGGCCAAGAAGGACATCTCTTCAGGCCAGCTCATGTCTTTGTTACGGACTGAAAACACATAGTGAGGTGGGATGTTACAGTTACTATAAAATAATTCTGAATATTTTACTGACATCAGATGAAAGCTACTACCTTCTATCACCATGTACTGCTCATCAGGGATCTTCAGAGCTTCCAGTGAATGGTCCTCATCATCAAGGAGGGTAAGATAATTCTGTTGGTAAACACATCACTCTAGTGTACATGTATGTAACAGGGGATACAATAACTCTCCCGAATTTTAGTATTATTTTATTATAGTTTACCCTATTTGTTATTGTTTTGATGTGCTCATGTGGTGATGTGTTACAAACTGATCTACACTCAAAGTGAAGAAATAAGAGGGGATAGTATTAAAACTAGGTATAAAATAGAAAAGTGTTCTGTCATGCCAACACCTAAACTTAGGAGCACTCAAAATATCACTGATAAATTTAACAGTATACTAAACATGACTATAAAAAAAGAAAAATATTTTAATAATACAAATTACTAAATGTGTATTTCTTCACCTCATTCATGAACAACCACAGCCGCATGTCCTCCTCTTTTATTCGTAGCCGCTGGGACAAGTAGTCATGAATATCTTTTATCGTGCCAACTCGACTAAAGCAGCCTGTGTAGGCCAGGACTCTCTTCAGTGGGGCATTAGGGGAAGGCATGTTACCTACAATGTATAGATAGATGAGGATCAGCAAAGAGGTTAAAAAAAAAGAGTTAAAATATATAGACAACAAATAAAAAATGTGTTACAAAACACCATGAAATGCGTGCAAATTCTGTCAGTTTCAGTTAAGACCTTGTGATTTTAACTTGCAACCACATCCAGTCATTAAGCTTGAATAAAAAGAGGAACATACTACAGTTTCCATGTGTGTGTTAAATCAGTTTAACAGTATGTTGTGATGTGGCTGAAGCAATAAAAGCTTTATTATTGCTCATTACATGTTTAGACTTCAGGACTTTATTCATACCGATGTTCATCCAGCTGTTGGACTGAGGTGTCCGGGCAGGAGGCTGCTGCCTTAGGAAGAGCAGATGTCTGGGGAAAAGTTCTAAATCAGGTTTTACCATTTCTCTTGACCTGATTACCTAGAAATCAGGAGTCAAACATGAATTGTAACCAGGGTTGTACAAACATCTGAATAAAAAAGCATTGATTCATCATTTTCTTACTAAAAGCCTTGCAACAATAAAAGCAGCTATTTGGTACATACCGGGCGTGGTAGACTGAGGTTGGCACCATACCAGTGAAAAAGTGCTCGCCAGACTGGCTCAGGAACAACCTCAAAGTCTCGGCCGAGATATAGACTCGGAGAGCGCCTCAGGAGCGCCCCTTCCATTGTTAACGTAGGAGCCTTAGAGAGATAAAATAAATACAATTACGTTTAGTTGAACTGTACTTAAGTGGTAAAAAAATATAAAAGTAGCATTTCCCCCTTTTCAAAGTGAATTTACATTTATTCCAAATGTATTATCAATTCAAAAGAATCAACCAAGTGAACTGATTTAAATCGATTCTTGCTGAATCATTACATCTTTGCATACAACATAGGGAGCGTAGAATTACGATGGCTCCCTGATTTGTGCACTTTATTTAGATCTTAACATTAGACCGCTTCTATGTGTTTACCTTGAGAGGTTCTGAGGTAACCAGCGGTGTATTGTCTATGGCACCTGGCCGGAGAGCAGATACATTCCCATCAGCCCCTGGAAAATTCTGGCTGTCATTATCAGAAGAGTCGGTTTGCCGGGAGAAGCAGATATCTGTGGCAGTTGAGCTTGAGTGAAGGAAACCTAAATGAGAATAAAAACACAAACATAAAAAAGAAATGTCTACTAAAGCCAGATATGAGATTTTCAATGTTGCATTAATACTGACCCCCGCTGATGGTTTCCGATGCCTCAGAAGCACTCGAGATGTTATCAGAGAATTTTTCCTCTGGAGAAGAATGTGAGCTGGCCGTGCCTTCGCCCTGACCAACCGGTCCGAGACCAGTTGGTGATGTAGGGGTTCTGCTTCCAGAAAATACTGATGGTTGATCCACTACGATAACCTTGTTGCCCTATCAACAAAATAAAAGCAAGACTTGTCTAGTGTTCTAGAGCAATGAACTAACTACAAACTAAAGCACAACAAATGCACAATTATGTAGAGTTGCCTTCATTTTATAGAGCTGTGTAAATATAAATAAGAAGTACTTTACAAGTAAAACTGTCTCCATAAGTTTTTAATGTTGATGTGCTAAAAATACAACCACCCCCTGAGGATTTATGCTTACATATTTCACATAGTCCTTCCACTGCTGCCACCACTGGTTGGAAATAAGAAACCAGTAATCTCCAGGCTGGAGGCCATGTCGGCTCTCTCTCTCTAACCAGCCCCTGCAGACAGAACACAATGTCTTGTAAAGTCACTGAACACACTAAGCACAGTCAACAGATCGAAAACAGTGATCAACCTTATGATCTGTCCTTCTTCTTCAGGAGTGGCAGGCCGGAGACCGAGCACAATATGACATACCTAAATGAAAATAAAAAGGTCCCTTATGTTAGGTGTTATAGCACATTTCTGTACTATTAAAATTAAAAATATATCTGTTGCCCATACCTGAAATAAGAGGTTTAGAAATTCGGCTGCAAGAGCACTCTGAACGCTCCAGATTTGATAGTCTTCTAGAGTCAAATGTCCTCTCTGTTCAAAGTGAAGAAATACAAAGCTGAACTTGTTTGTTCATATGTTTTGGAGACATACAACTAATTAGAAGGGAGATAAATACCTTAGTGGTGTCATGTATTTTTAGAATGTCTTCAACGATTTCAGGCACACTGGACTCCACTTCCTACAAAAAGTGAAATATGGAATTGAAATCACGCTGCATGTGATAGAATTTAGAATGAACTGCAGAATTGATTTATGGCATTTCCAGGTCGACTTACAGGAATGGAATCGATACGATTGTCCCGCCAAACTTCTTGTAGTGCACCAACCATCTCATGAATTTCATCTCGACAAAGAACTCCATCACGGTCGACATCAAACACTTTGAAGCAAACTGGTGCAGAAAAAAAAAATATAACGAATATCAGTGTAGACCCATTCTCGGATATAAGCAATTCTGTAGCAGGCTAGACAAAACTACACAAGCCAACACACTAGAACTAGTGAATTAGTACATGGGAGCTACATGTATGTAGAAGTGTGTGTTCAACTACAGAAAAAAAAAACAGAACTGAGATCGGACAGAAAAGTAACATGTGAGTAACATGTTTTAGATTATCGTACAAGCAACAACAACAAAGCAACAATAATGGAGTGGCAGGTACTGTATAATACCGAAATAGACCAGCCGATAAAAGACCAGGTCTAATAATCATTTGTCTCGCGGGCCAAATATAAACACACTACGGGCCAAATTTGGCCAGCGAGCCAGAGTTTTAAACCTATGCATTAGAAGAAAAAACTAACCACTAACTATCAACACAGCATCGATGTTCTCACTTACATTTCTGTCTCTCAGCCAGAGGTCCTCGACAGCATGCAGACAACCCACATGATATCTCCTTAAAATCAATGTGATTGTCTCGGTTTTCATCAAAAGCTTGGAACAAACCTAACAGACAAAATGCAAATACATTTTTTAAACTAGTAAAAAGTCATTAAACTGGTTTCATGGACTACAGATACTGCTGAGTCTAAAAGTCGAAAACAAATCCATGAGTAGGTTACCTTCACTTATAGATGGATGAATAGGAGGTGACACAAGCGGGACGAATGTCTCCATGTCAAATCGTCCAGTTCTTGACTGAGCTTTTAGTAACCAGTATCGCTTCTCCAAATCAATAATGTCTGATTCTTCCACTTATTAACATCAAACACACCAATTAATGAGCTGTATAAAGACTTGTTACAATACAACATATCAATAACACAGAATATGATTCTTCTTTTGTAGCCAATCACGTGTGTGTAGACATCCGGTCAGCTAGCAGATTGCTTAATAGACCACTGTGCTACCCAACAACCCATTAAAAGTAAGACATATTAAAATAACATTGTATATATTGTGTACAAGTCTAAACATAGACCTGGTAATACATTTCTCTCCACAGTTTGATGCACTCACAGTGTGTGACTCCAGCGAGGGTCTGATAGAAGGTCGGTGTGTCACTGTCATCAGTCAGGGTCACACAAACCCCACTGGATAGCAGCCAACGGGAGAAGGTAAAGGCATCCTTGTTTTGAAGCAACCAGCTCTTAAACTTCTCATAATTCACCTTCTCTGCCTAGATTCAACAAATACAGAGAGGTAATCAAACGTTTTATAACGCAACTGTAAAATGTATCAAATCAAATGATAAAATCTTAGTTATAGACCTCGGTAAAGCACTTCCTAAGAGAAGGGTGAACTTTTCCGTCCACAGCTTGGAGCATGGACTCAATATCCTCACGTGTAGCATAACTGCCCGATTCACTAGCAAAAAGACTGAAAATATCTGCAAGAAAAAAAACAATTACATTTTATTCATTGATGTATTTACATTTAGAATTTTATTAATGATGATTTTACAGGCAGAACTTACATCTGGCTTTTTCTTCATCTCGCCCTCTTGTGAGAAGCACCAAGCCAACTATAAGGTTGTTGAAATGCAAGCCTTTTGACGTACCACCAAATGAACTGTAAATCACCTAAAGCAAACACAATAAAAATGAACTGTTATTTTAAAAAGAGAGAATATTTTATATATATATTTAGTTTTAAGTTTACTGATATTCACTTGACTTCATGATCAGGGTTGCCAGATTTTACCTGTTCATTATGAGGACTCTACTGGTACTCAAGCAAGTCACTGATACATTTTAGTTATTGGCCTTACTGACTTTACACCACAGCATAAGAACACTAGTCAATTATGATCAAGAAACACAGCAGCCTAATATTTAAACTGGACTTACCTCCGAGATATTGAGCGGGACCATGTCCCCCAACACTTCCTTGTAGAAACACTGTTGACTCATATAGTACGACAGACCACATGTTCTCCGGAAAGCATCCCTCAATCTTTTAAGCTCCACATCAGTTACTGAAAAACGTCATTGAAACACAAAGCTTTTAGATACAAGAATGTGCAAAGAGAAGCGGACGAGAGATACAACTTTAACACTGTGAATATGAATGAATCCCATAATGCTCTTCATTACACAAAACATTCAGCTGATCAATAAGGGTCCCATCAGTGTGATATCAGGCCCACTGCATTCATTTTAGAATAAAGCATTGAAGTAAGCAAATAGTTTAACCAGAGTATTTCGGTATTTAGTTAAATTATTACAATTATCAATCAATGTTTGAAAAAAAAAATTATAAAGAAAATGGAAGCCATGGTCACTTGTCAAGCAATGTGAATGCAGTATATTACTACAATTTAAATCAGTAACTAGAATACAAAGATTTTAGTTTCATTCTTAACTGTGGAATATACTGGAAGGAGATTTCCATGCTGTACCAGTGTTGACACAAAACAAAACCTGCTGCTGCCAAGTTTTGCATAACGTGTTAACTAAAGCGTAAAATACATTCCTGCAACATCATATTGTTATAATAAGGTATAAAAATCAATACATATCAGGTAGACCGATAGCGCAAATCAGTTTGCACTGGATTAGTATCGCCAGTAGCTGATCAAGCACACACTGGGATCAAAACGCTGATAGTGTTGAGCCTTCAAGTGAGGATGGACCACACCCTATGCAAGGAATGCAAATCATTTAACTTTATTGATTACAAATGTTATACAGGTTGTTTCTTTTAGACCTAAATGACACTAAAACATGAATAAAAATCAATCGAAAATAGATATATATTTATAAAACAATAAGCGGTGACAAGAAAAGGGCCATGACAAGCAGTGTGGTGCCTTGCCACAACTGAAATCTGAAAACTGAAAAGATTCTTGTGATTTCAGACTAAAATAAAGATGGTAATGAATCAGCCGTACATCTTCATCGATGCATTGCGGCATCATTTTGCAAATACAGCCTGTGCATGTGTTTAATAGACCGATGCAGGTTATTGTCCACATTTATACCCACACCTATGATGAACCCAAGTATTCAATCCAGTTACCTTTACCATTCAGACATGATCTTTACCATTAAATAATGATTTAACTTTAAATCAACCGTAAACAAAGCAGAGGATCGATCTCAGGTCCACAGGTTCCCAGAACCCAAACACACACATATATTAGAAAATAAATACCAATGTTATCTTTGGATTGAAATCAAACTACAGTGTGCAGATGGTTTTCCTACCAGATTTGCATCAAACTCAGAAGAGCTACAAGGTGCAAGCTTATTTGTTGTTTGGAATATATTGTTGTGTTATAAAAGTGGAATGTAAAAGTATATGAGGAGCTGATGATGTGAATGGCGCACCAAACCCGTTTAAACAAGCTAACCGAACTGTTCGGTGGAAAGCCAGACAGGCACCAAACATTATGTGTTTTTTTTACCCGGCAGTTTATTGTTGCTACACCAATACATACAATTATTCCGATTTATTCCAATCTTAGTCCCATATTAGTGCATGTTAGCAACTCTGCCATCACAGCTAGCACGCTAACAGCCTGATAAATGACAGCTGGCTATATAATGATGAAAACATATCAACATCAACATGTGTATCTTCACCGTCACCGTAAATACGCATTTACGTCTAAAAACTAAACTAAATAACCTTAATAAACTCGACGTCAACAATCGCATCCGCTCGTCAAGCACATCTAAATAAAATCTGACAGCTAGCTTAGCAGCAACAGAAAATAGCTAGCTTTGTTAGCTCAAACAGCTAACGACACAACACCACACTAGTCTAACGACTGCCAAGACTCACCTCTCTTAATAGCCTCGTCGTAAGACAGGAACCCAATTCTTGACTCTTTTGCACCCATTTTTATTCATTTCATATCATAACGAAACATTTAGCATGGCTATTTAACAGGCTGTGCCTCCACATATCAAAATAAGCGAGTTGTTCGTTGCAATTCTCTATCTCAGCCACCGGTGACGCTAGAGCTGCGGCTGAATTCCATATACCTCCTTGTTCCCTAGTTTGGTGCACTACGTTACAAAAACAACCCAGACATATGCGCACTATCTAGAGCACTATAAACACAATTGACACAAAGACTAGATTTCATATTGGACATGACTTTCTTTATTACAGTTTGACAGCAGAATTTCTGTCTGCTGTTATAAAGAAATTAATGGAAAACATGTTGTAATAATAAATCTGAATCTAAAAGTTATTCATGAGGACATATCCTGGCATTATGTTCTTCAAATTTTAGCTTTAATTCTGATTCAATATTTTTAAATAAATGTGTAAATTGCTGCCTCTCATCAATATGTAATTCCTTATGCCAATGGTTGATCAGTTAACCAGTACCTGACAAAGATTATCTTGATAAACGTTGTTGACTAAATTGTCACTTATTTACAGAACATGCACAATAACATATGAGAAATCCAACAATCTCATGATCAATTCCTAGTGTAAACAGACTGATTCTACAGATAAAATACGTGCATGTCCTTTACAATGTTTTGTTGATTTAAAAAATAAATAAATAAAATCACTTTTATATTGGTAATGCCGACCGTATGAAAGTTTACCATTTAATTTCATGGTTGCACTCACTGACATATCATTGCATTTGGATTCCCATTATGCGGTTGCCATGTAAGGCCCATCCAGGGCATGGATGGCATCAGGTGTTAGGAGTGGCAGTACAGTTTTTTCTCTTTTTAACTGATGCTGATTTGATTTTAGTTTTAGTCTTTATTGAGGACATGAACATCTTAACAACCTGGTTGATTTAGTTTCTGGCAATGGTAGCATCTCTTGTGTGTTTCTGTGCCTTTCCTTGGTTTGCATGCAGACTTACATTTAGCCTGTATTGCACTGGTTTTTTAGCATTTAGTACTTTATATGCTATACCCCATTACACTTGCCATCATCTCAGGTCAGCCTAAGCAACATTTCTTTTGTTTCTCACAAACTTGCAGAAATAATTTACGTATGAGATCAGACCTGGAAGCCTGGTGTGAAGCAAGTTTTGTCCATGGCCAGAAGCAGATCTTGGTGATTACAGCCATAAATTAAGACCAAGATCAGGGCAGGACAGATTGAGTAGTGGGAATCTCTCCAGGCTCATTTGCATGACTTTGTGTGGCCATCATTGCCATCCTGATGCCCAGCAAATGAGACTGATGCATTACTGGCCAACTCATTTTCGCCCCACTGGCTCGAAACCACAGTCTATAAATCACAGAAGAAACACATGTTCAATCTGACAGCTAAATCAACACAATAATCTTATGCAAAGGGATACCACAGACACTGCACAGTAAATTAACACTGTTGTGTTGGAGTGCATCATGTTACCATAAGCCATATATATTATATTAGTGGCTCTAAGAAATATTTAGATTGTTTTAGTTAATAAGTATGTGCGAATGGATTTATGTTAACAGGATTCAGTTAAAAGCATCAGATGAGAGGTAAGAGGAGAGGTAAGGCAATTACAAAAGCAAGATATATAAGGTCATTTATATGTTGCATTTGGTTCTAAGACTTATTAAATCCCATCCATTTAATTACTTCATTAAGATAAGAGACAAGGTTTCAGTGTAACAGTGATGACTCCTCCAAATTGGGTCTCAAGTGTTTATAACATACATTTGTTTTAGATGCTCGATTAATGGGGCTTTTACTTTTTAGTTCAAATATTCCAGACTGAATTTGTGTTTGCAGTCAGATTGCAAAAAGATGTTGAATAAATGCTGATTTGTGAGTTTTGGGTCTGTTTTGGCTGATGACATAAAATCAATGTCTTCATAGGTTGAAGTCTTGTTTAATCTTAAAAACATGACGTGGAACCAACATTGTGATTGATTATGAGCTCAGGCCTAACAAAGTAAATACAGCGTGTATTGTACTAACCCAATTAATCTGGTATAATTATCATTATTGGAATATACATGATTTACAGTAAATCCACGTTTATCTGACCGATATCAACTGAAAATGATCTAATATTGTTAGAGTACAGCTACAGATATCAACAATTTACACGTCATAAATGTCCAACAGATACCATCAGACAACAAAAGAAAAAAAAAAACATAAATGACCACTAGAGGTCGCACTTGGCTTTAATGTGACGGATCGTCGTTCGTGGCCTCAGCAAACAGTTTATGATAACGTTCATAATTATAATGTTCATAATTGGATTACAATATAAAAAAGTGGGTTTAATTTAAATTCTATCACAGTATAATATTAAAAATTATGCATTATCATATGTTAATCTATTGTATATACGCATTAAGCACCAGTATGTGTCATAATAAACATGTAAACTTTATATATATATATATATATATAGGTGTATGTATGTATATATGTGTATGTGTATATACTTATATAAAGAATAACATAGCATTAAAATAGCATTACTGTAGAAGCCACAATCTAAATCACTGTTTCTCCATTAACCCAACCACCTGCCTTCCACCCTTCATTAAAAGTCACAAAGAGAACAACATTAAGTTTTGAACTTGATCTGCTTTCATACAAGTGTGTCTGTGTAGAATGAGACTGTAGTGAGGTGTAATAAAACACTGCAGCAGATTTCATTACCTTTCTCAGACAGGCCTCATGAAAAATACATGCATTAGCAGTTCATGGTTTCATTTACCAAAACCGTGCTAGCAAAAAACAATACATCGCCCAATCATCGAGAATATAAAGATAAATAAATACCTATCCTAACTAAATTGTGAATGAATATAAGACATTTTCAAATTCCTGTTAATGTTGGCCACCATATAAGCTGCTTTAATAGTGTTGGCGAGGTCGGTTGGCGGTTTATATTTAAGATAGATCTGTCACAGTTCCCAAGTATCACACAAAATGTTAAATCAAATCAGACCATATGTTTTTAATCTAATCTAGTGTATTACTAATTATCTACTTCGATTCAATCTTGCATGTAAAGTTAACATTTATAGTAATTAATGGACTTACAATCCATACAATTCAAATTGCATCCCAAGCAATTAAATAAAAAAAAAATCATAGTGACTAGTAGGGCTGACCGCAATTAATCGATTATTCGTTGGTCGACCGAAAAAATTGCTAGTCGGACAAATTCCATTGGTCGACTATTAGCAGGAAAGAAAAACGCTGCGTTTCGTCAAAGGACTTCTGGGACTTTTACTTTGAACGGCGTCACAAAGGAAGACGTGACACTCCATACCAGTAAGTGGCGGTAATGCACACCCTTATTGCCAACCG
>JAOUQU010000006.1:651016-663115 GCA_028566735.1 Ammoglanis amapaensis
GATACTCTGGGGATCGGTAACGGTCCACAGAGTAACCCAGGGTCGAAGTCGACTGAAGGGTAAAATAGAGAGAGAGTAGGATTTATGGTTAGTGTTTGAGTTTATGATTAGGGGTAGGGATATATATTTGAATCAATTGTTTATAGGTATAAAGTTTACAGTTTGTATTAAATATTTAAAAGTAGAGTTTGTGTTTTGGTTTAGGGTTATGGTTTAGAGGTTGGGGCAGGGTCAGGGTTAGGTATTAGAGTTTAAGGATACATTTAGATTTATTTAGTAAAGTTTGAGTGGGGTTATGGTTTGGGTCTGGGTTTAAGGTTTATGGGGTAGGGTTTCAGAAAGCATGAATGTTGCATTCATTGTTGACAGTTATTCATATTTGCTCTCAGCATCTTTCAGAAATGCAGTTACAGCTTTACCTTCAGCAAACTGGTATTAACTGGAATAGTTCTGGAATTGGAGGCGTTCCGTATTGTACCACAGGGTAAAGCACCGCACGATAGAAAAGCCGTTTCCAGCTCAGATATTGACACTGAGACTCAAAACTGGCGTTAAAAACCTAATAATGCTGCTGTCGCCTGAAGCCTATTCAGCATGGCAGCATCATAATCGCACTGATGTAGCGACTCTGACCTGTAACCGTTAGCAGCCGATCTCGCTAATCCTCCGCCTGGGGGCAGCGCAAATATCAATGGTGTCAGTGCCAACATGGAAGAAAAAGGAGAGCTCTTAAAAAGGCAGATAAGTAAATGACAGGCGGTAAAAATAGTCTGAGATCTTGTCCATGAGGGAATACAAAGATGGCAGTAATGATTATTTCTGCTTTTATCCATGACCTGTTCTCTGCTGCCCAAGGGGTCATTTTACCCGTCCACTTTCAGTACTTGTGTTAGCGTTTGCAACAGATATTTTCAAATACAAATATGACATCTGACAATATCATGTTTATAGCACCTTCCATTACACCTGTACATTATCTTGACAATATCTTCTAGCATATTCCCATGTTCATATTTTATAAGCTTCAGTATTACATGGTTTAGAAGCATTTCAATAGTGAAATCCAAAACTTCTGTATGGATCCTTGCCTGGAAAACGAACCCAGGACCTTCTTGCTGTTATCAGTGGATCATCTGAGCACATTCACACACACTGTTTTTTTTTCCCTGAAGTTTTAACCAGCTGGGTAGTGTAAAGCTCCTAATGTGCTCAATAAGGCCCGGTGGCGAACGCCACGGCTCTGTAATGCGTGTGTTCTCTCTTGAGCGGTCAAGGTGCTCGAACTGACACCTCCATTCATTACAGTCTCAGGGGAGAGAGGGTGAGAAAGAGAGAGAGACTAAGAATTATTGTAAACAGATGGTAGAACAGTTGTTGTGAAGCTGTAAGGAACACAAAAAGCTGTCACATTAGTTATGCATTTGTAAAGCATTGTCTAAGCTGAGACAGACTGTGGGATTCATACCCGCGCGCGCGCACACACACACACACATACACACACCACAGGCTTGTCTGACAAGTGACATCTAATATAAAACAAGTGTGATGTGTCAGCAGCATGGGTTTTTGATTGGCACATATGATTCGTGACTTCACTAGATTGTGTCGCCATGTGACATAACAAACACACACACACACACACACATCTCATTTAAAGAATTTTTTTTAAACAGCAGCTTCTATTAGAGATCACAACAGCCAATCTTTCCCCTCAATATTGATTAGCCATAGTCTGTTTAAATGCTGAATGCTCTTACTGACACAACCCTCCCTCTTTATAAAGGCTTGGAACCAGTACCACAGTGTATAGTGACCTATAGGACTATTAACAATTCTTAGATGAAATTGTGTGTGTGTGCGTGCGTGCGTGCGTGCGTGCGTGCGTGCGTGCGTGCGTGCGTGTGTGTGCGCATGTGCGTGTGCGTGTGCGTGTGCGTGTGTGTGTGTGTGTGTGTGTGTGTGTGTATGTTTCTTCTGGATGCTCAGGTTTCCTCCCATAATCCAAAAACATGCAATCGAATTAACTTGATATAACAAATTGCCTATTAATAACAAGACAGTTAATAATAATAATGAAGAAAATCTCATATTGACTTCATACAGCATGTTATACACTCCCCGCTATACAATTCACCAGGTTAACATCACCGACACCATACACATGGTTGCTAGATTCTGTGTTTTTCCAGTTAAATTTGGCTTATTTCTAAATTGTTTTGTATGGTTTGTACCTACCTCAAAAATATTGCTTAATTCAATGCTTAAATGAATAAAAGATCAGAAATTTCATTTTTATTGCATGTTTAAAATAAAAAATGTTTTTTATATAATTCAACATAACGTCTAATCATTGAGTGTATTCATTAAAAAAGACAAGAAATCTGTCTGCCATCATACGTGTCCGTACACCCAGCTAACAGGAAACGTTCACACAACTTTCATATTGTGTGTGTAACGCTATACGAACGTTTGTTCAAACTTTTGTGAACTAATTTTGTTCTAATACGTTCTAATCAAATATTTTAACAGCCAATACAACAACTTTAAATTAAATTAGGTTTAGGTGATTTACATAATATACATAATAGGAATAAAATGTTCTGAGAATGTAAAACAAATCACGTTTCCACAAACAGAATGTTGTAGAAGCGTTCTTAAAATGTAATTTAGTTAACTGTGCAGCATCATGTCACTTATGTAACCTTTTGTTCTTCAGCTTTTTCTCTACACTAGTTACCTTATCCGTTTACAGCCTGACTAATAAAAAAACAGGTTGAAAGATGGCACGTGTTGACGAAAATGTTTACATTATTAGACAGAAATCCTCTCACATTAAACACCGGTCAACTTCATCATCCCCCGTGCTGCCAAATCGTTCCCAACAAATCCGACTTGATATGCCATCACATGACTTGCATGCAGTGAAGATAATCCCTGATACCCCCACCCCTCCTTATCTGGGGGCTTGCTCTCGTTATTTTGTTTGAGATAAGATCTGACAACTAACGTCCAAACGCAGATGAAAATCCTCAGCTTGTGCCTTCCAGGGTAGTAAGACAAGAAACCGTCTTTTTGTACAAAACCTGGGTGGCAAAGACGTTCTGAAATGATTCTTTCGGATTCAGACAAGCCGGTCACCCCTGGCTACTGTCTAAATGACACACCAACTGATAATCTTACCGCTAACAGATCTGATGCTGTCAGATTATAGTGGGCACAGTGCCAATCACTTACTTAAAATTTGCTCACTGCCCCATACATGCCCCATACACCTCACCTGCATGTTTTGGGATTTAGGGAGGAAACTGGAGCACCTAAAGTAAACACACACACTCAAGGAAGAAACATAGAGTACACAAAGTCTACAAACATACAGTACACAAAGTTCACAAACATACAGTACACAAAGTCCACAAACATCCAGTCCACAAAGTCCACAAATATACAGTCCACAAACATACAGTTTGTGGACAAAGTCCACAAACATACAGTCCACAAAGTCCACAAACATACAGTCCACAAAGTCCACAAACATACAGTCCACAGACATACAACCCACAAAGTCCACAGACATACAGTCCACAAACATCCAGTACACAAAGTCCACAAACATACAGTCCACAAACATCCAGTACACAAAGTCCACAGACATACAGTACACAAAGTCCACAAACATACAGTCCACAAAGTCCACAAACATACAGTCCACAAAGTCCACAAACATACAGTACACAAACATACAGTACACAAAGTCCACAAACATACAGTACACAAAGTCCACAAACATACAGTCCACAGACATACAGTCCACAAAGTCCACAAACATACAGTACACAAAGTCCACAGACATACAGTCCACAAAGTCCACAAACATACAGTCCACAAAGTCCACAGACATACAACCCACAAAGTCCACAGACATACAGTCCACAAACATACAATCCACAAAGTCCACAGACATACAACCCACAAAGTCCACAGACATACAGTCCACAAACATACAGTCCACAAACATCCAGTACACAAAGTCCACAGACATACAGTCCACAAAGTCCACATACATACAGTACACAAAGTCCACAGACATACAGTCCACAAAGTCCACATACATACAGTCCACAAAGTCCACAGACATACAGTCCACAAAGTCCACAAACATACAGTCCACAAAGTCCACAGACATCCAGTACACAAAGTCCACAGACATACAGTCCACAAACATACACTACAAAAAGTCCACAGACATACAGTACACAATGTCCACAAAGAAAAGGGCCCATCTGGGGATCAAACTTGGAATCTTCTTGGCAACCGTTAGGCAACCGTGCTCCTTACTTAGTCAGACCCTGCTGCCCCTGAATTTAGGAAAATCCTAGTCATCGAGGTGCCTCCTGAAAAGACTCAACACTGGAACTTTTTTAACACAGCGTTTATGATTTTATGTCCACCAACCATTATACATATATGTTGTTGTGTGTATATGTTGAAAGATTTTGAGTCTGTGTGTGTGTGTGTGTGTGTGTGTGTGTGTGTGTGTGTGTGTGTGTGTGTGTGTGTGTGTGTGTGTGTGTGTGTTATGCACATGGAGCACATTTCTGGAATCCCACACATCTCAGCACAGCAGCGCCCGACAACCGAAGCGAACTATTTGTAATCAGCAAACATATAAGCCCGAGCAAACACAACTTCAGCCTAACTATGTACCCATGTGTTACTTTGGCAGTGACTCATTCGCTGACTTTGAGGCATGTGAGTGATCAAAGTGACAGCCGTGACAAATGACCGCCATTAAAGTTTTCTTTTTCGGTCCTCGCACCGTGCTGTTAGGCTAAAACAAACACTCTACACACATATCCAGATGACTTATATGTGTGCACGTTCGGCGTGTTTGTGTGCAGATGTGGATCGTCGGGTTTGGCTGTTTTCTTTCTGACTCTCCGCCGGCTGCTGGGTCGGGCTGTCAGTGAGGAATTCCCTCCAGCTGCCCGGGCCTGGGACGGATGGCCGCCGGCCCAACCACGGTTTCGGTTTTAATAGCACCGAGCACAAACACTATGAATTTACGGCCACAAGAGAGAGTTTCTGAATAGATTCTGGACGGAGCCAGGACTATAATTTGTCTCTCTCGCGCTGTATCCGCCCGTCTCAGTGCCGGGGCAGCTGGTTGTACTCAGAGAGCGTGGGCTGACATGCTACTTTGAAACTGCAATCACTGCATTAATACAGCAGGGGAGGACTTATAAATGTGTCGTGGAGTGGAATATACAATGTCATATTTCACTCTCTCTTCTGTTTAAACCAGGTGAATTACGGCCAGCAAGATACGTGGCTGTTAGAGGAGGTATGATGTACGCTCCGCCTTGATCTGAGAGCCATTCGTCAAAGCAGACAATAACGAAAATGGCTTCCAGTTCTGGCCCTTTATTTTTCAAGCCCTCTCTCCTGATTTGTAGCCGGCCATGTCAGGGTTATTAATGATGGCTCTAAGCTGTAATCTTCAGAAAGAAAATAACACCAGAGAACCTGGGATCATCCAACTCACAGGCTTATATACCTTCAGCCAAAAGGAACAACAAAATTATGAATGGTACCTCTTAACAAGAACATACAGCCAAAACATGCAATAAGTGATATGTTTTGATAGTATCAATAATATGTAATATCTATATATATATAATAGGAGGCACAGTGACCTAGCACTGTCACATCACAGCATAAAATCCCGGGTTCTATTAAAGGGTAAGGTCAATCCAAAGGCATGCAGTAAGGTTAATTGGAGATAATGAAATTTCCCCGAGTATGTGTGTAATATTTCCCACTGTGACCCTATGTAGGATTAAGCAGAGGTCCAAGTAAATAACTGATGGATGGATGGATAAATTATTTTATAAAATAACATCAATATAAGATCGTGATGCAAATATAAGATCTGAAAGGTTTAGATTATGGTTTACAAAAGCAGTGATAGATGTTACAGAAGTAGGCCTTAATAGTAAAACACACATTTAAATCCTTCATCAAGTCAGGATACTTTCTCTAAGCATTAAAGAATGATTGCATGATTAGAACTAAGCGTGACAGTATTAGAAAGCAATTTAGCATCTCCGCCAAGTTTGATGGCTCGTCTGGTAGTTTACTACCCGCCACAATGCATTCATGGGGGAAATGATCGTCCCAGTTTGGTGCGAGCCGAGGCCACCCGAGGAAATATTTCAAAGGTGCTCGAGCAGTCCGGCGACTCTGAATAATGCCCGACCTGACAAAGCAATGCTTGTTCAGATGAAAAACGACTTCGAGCGCCTTTCTGGGGCAGGCATAATCACATTCTGGAAAGTAGCGTCAAAGCCGTTTCATGAAATATGCCACTGGTTCGTATTCATATATTCATCCGGAGGAAATTAATTACAGCCCTGGCACTTTTTCAAGTACAGTGGTGTGTCCTCATAAATAAGGAAGGAGGTTTAAAAAGCATGTGGATAGTTAGGAACAAATGAGCCTTGCTGTTTTAGTTGCGTTCATGCTCCTATATATGATCGATAATATTCAAACATTTCATATTAAACAAACAGAAATTCAAGTGTTTTATTAAGTGGGTTATTTGAGCTAAAAATTTAACTAAAACAAAAAAGAATCTGATAAGAACAATATCAAAAATGTCATTTCATGTTACAGTGATTCAGTCATGATTAAAAAAAAGTGTAACATTATTTTACATATTACACAACATATTTCAGATTTCATTATAGTTAAAAGCCCTGATGGTTACACAGCATGACCTGCAGTTGCTGTGTACTGATATTGTTCATTTATTCCACTTCAGGCTTGAGTTTTGTCTTGTACAATTACCCAACCTCAGCTCTGATTCATTATGAAGGCCGAACCTAATAATAATGATTTTGTTTGATGTGACAGGGCTGATAGAGACTGATTTACTTACACAATCATAGCATTTAATTGAAGGCCCGCAGCCGTTCTTACATCAAAGCTCATCGGCTAACACCCACCCTTTTCACTAATGTGATGACTGACGGCTCCTGAGTGTCGCAATCTTTCTTTTCTTTCTTTTTTTTCAAGGGTCTGCTCTTGATCACACACCGCAACCATCGAATCCAGCAACTGATACACACATCCAATCCTCACGGTGTTAAAAAAAAACACACACACACACTGATGCTAACAGATGCTAATGTTTTTTAGTGTTTTTCGTTTTTGGCTTTTCAGGTGGTACGTATTCACACTCAAACCCATATGAAAGTGTTTGTGCTGCTGTGCTTTAGAGAAACCGTCTGCAGGACCCATATGGCAAGCAATGCAGCAGTTAAAAGTGCGTTAGTGCAAACAGATGGAGAGTGTGATGGCACCGTGATAGTGACAACACCCTGTTTTTTATTGCAGCATGTTCGACGCATCAAATGACCGTGAACAAGTTTAGTGTATTCGACAGATGTGTTGAAAGGAAAGAATTAAGTAAAGAGACAGAAGTCCAGACTGCCAACATGGGTTGATCTCGCTAGGGGACGCCACAGCAAAATCTGCATTATTGACTTAGTATTGTTTTTACACCAAATGCCCTTCCTGACAAAACTCGTTTACTTTATCTAGGCTTGGAACCAAAACTACAATGCACTCGTTTGTGCATCCTAGTGGCTACGATGGCAGGAACTTATTACTTAATAATCCTGGTCGTACTGTTCTGGAAGATTCCATTCAGTCGAGGGAAGAGAAGCAACATGTTTAGGTGTGTGATATCTTTAGGGTTGGATTCATACCCAAATGAGGTAAGAGTTTGTTTGCTTTATTACAACAGACACATTTATCTATGAACCCTAATCGTCAGAACCTGTATTCTCAACAGCAGGGCCGGGAAACCTTCAAGGAGATGCAGATTTAGTCTAGTACGACATGCAATAATGAACATGGTTGAGACGGTAGGATCTCCATCACAAATCTACAAGGCGAGGAGACAAACACCTTTGATGTCAGATGAAATTTCACACAACAGCACGCATACAGATCAGATCTCAGTCCTGATGGCTGGTGCATGTCAAACAGTTACATGACCCACCCACTCTCCCTGATAACGTTAACATGGAAAAGACAATGTGTCCCTTTGAGCTGCTGTATTTGCCTGCGTTCATGCATACAGTGGATTTAAAGAAAAATAAAAGTCCTTGGAATGAGTGTCGTGTTCTAATGAGGAATGTATACACGGATAGCAACAATATCTGGATGACCCAACAGTTATAGCAGAGAATCAGAAAGATATGATGGCACTATGGGTCTATATGTGGGGTCGTCTATGATAGTTAACTTTGTAGAACTGTAGGTTTGTAGCACCTCACAGGAAGAAAATCCTGGGTTTCAAGACACCATTACCATTCTTCATTAGATGGGTGTATCGTCAATATTGTAGTTTCAGAGATGTCTATTCAATCAGTATTACTTTCTCTAGACTAGTAGATTTTTTTGAACGTCCAGGCCTAAGTTTGTCTTGCTCAGATGCCTTATATTTCTAAATGGCCTTTTGGTGGATTCTGGTTTTCTAGAAACATTTCGAGGCAAGTAAATCAAACGTGTTGCGCCTGAAGCATCATGATACTAATAAATTTAACTTTCAGCATGACGCTACTCTGTCAGGGTGATAAAAAGTGGATTTATGAGTTCAACTGACAATTCTATCTATTCAAAAACAAATACCCAACACAAAAGGTCTGAATACTTGTGTGAAAACACCCTGTGCGTGAGGGTGTGGAGTTTCCTGCAATTATCAGTGTGATCTTTTATGTTAGGTGTAAAAGAAAATGTTTGAATATTTATATACTGGTATCAATGCTGAGAACCAGAACTTGAGAGGACTTGAGATCAGATCATTTTATTGTGATTGAGAAACAAAGATTAAGCTCAGGCAGGTGTGAGTGTAAATTATTATGACTTTAGAGACCATCAGTGTTTCTGATCTCTCTCTCTCTCTCTGTGTGTGTGTGTGTGTGTGTGTGTGTGCGTGCGTGCGTGCGTGCGTGCGTGCGTGTGTGTGTGTGAGAGAGAGCGAGTGAGAGCGTGTGTGCGTGCGTGCAAGTGTGTATAGGAAAACAAGATTCAATTATGAACACAGCAGTGCTGTTTAGATACTTGGATATACTTAAAGAAGCTTCTAGAGAACTTGTATGTTTCAAACGAACCCTATAAATTGCCTCTGAAACAAGGAAACATCAGATAGCTTGGAATAAATCGCAACGAGGATGTTATTCTGTGTGTTTACTTGCATTAACAGGAACAGTAATCCTGAACAGGATCACACACCGAACAACACAACAACAGAACAAACATAAACATGTATGTGCTAAAATTACACTACAGCAAAACAAATATAGTCTTTAAGACATTTTCTACGCTAGATTAATAATGACTTGGATTATTTTTGCATTGGTTTGGCATAACTAATTTAGCCTGCAAATGGAGACAGCTGAAGGCACAAGTACAGGGATTCAATGAACAGTATAAGTATTCAATTTCTAATAAAAGAGTCAAATAGAGCAATTTAAGATTGTGACGGGGACCTAAGCGAGTGCATAAAGAACTCAAATAAGGTCAAAAGAGTTAAGTACAGTATTTTGAGAGTGGTCTCAGATTATTAGTAACTGAATAAATCAGTGTGACAAAAAACTAAGAGCAATCTCATCAGCTAAAATGTGTTGTAAATGAGTTCATTGCATTACTTGCCATTAACTGAGAGAATGAAACTATGATACTGTGAGATCGGTCCATTCTACACATCAGTAAACCATTTGTAAAAAAGCCACCAGAGCACAATCACAATGAAGTGCTTCTGTGTAGATATAATAGCCATCAAGTCCACTTATCCTGCCAAAAGATTTATTGACCTCCCAATGGGAGACCTGCTTAACAACCATCCACAACAGGAAACGGCAATCAGTCATTAACACGGTGACACATCTGTTGACGAGCAACTTCAAGGCGACTCATGAAACATCCCATAGCGGTTCCCTATTGTTCTCACCACACCCCTTCTCTGGCCTTTTCTCTTAGCGGCCATTCGACTTTCCTCCCTCCTGCTGGCTTTTTATTCCCTCTGTCTTTTTCTCCTAGCGCGGTCTCCTCCTCTTTGCTTGTTTCTCAAGCCTTTCAACTCAACTCCAGAGCTTTCATTCATCTAGTCATGTGGGCCGAACATAGCACACTTGGTTGTAAATCATGTCTGGATTCTTCCACCTCGGCTTTGACAAATAACTCGGATGTGACGTTTGAGAAACGGGTACAGGTTAAAGCAAGAAATGGTCAAACCAAAAGAAATTTGGCCGGGCTGACAAAATAATGAACATCTGAGTTCATGACCTTATAGTGGGGTCATCTGCTGGTAACATTCCCCACTCACAATACCACCAAGAACCACCACTATATCATGCATGACTATGGTCTGAGAGATGCCCAAAACACAGAAGATAAACTAATATCATGATTTTAAGTCTAATTAGTCCAATCTAAATATTTTACGTGATTATTAAATGTCATTTTGATTAGATCAAAGTTTCTAGCAGGAAAACACCCTGACCAAGGCTGCGGCTTTAACAATGCCTACATTTACATTTATATTTCCAGCATTTAGCTTTATCCAAAAGCAATTTGGAATTACAACGGAATATCATTTTGAGCGCTTGAGGGTAAATAATGTAGCTAAGGGACCAACACTGGTGACATAGTGGTAATAGACATTGAATCGGTGACCTTCTGATTGCCGGCCTAGTACTTTAACCACTAAGCCATCACTTGCCCTACTTTTAGCAGATAAGTTATAAATATAATATAATATTTAAAACAATAATATTGAATTTAATGTATCACTTAAATACTAAGAACACTATAAAAAAATCTATATTTCAAAATTTGGAAGCAAATATTGTGTGAAGACAAGATTTGTCTATGATTGTTTTTATATTCATTTATATAAGTAATTCATGACGATTAAAACATAAAAGCTGCCAACCGAAACATCTGTCTGATCATGACAGCGCTGTGATTTAACCCCTGACCCTTCGACTCAGACTGTTGTCCCTGCAATCTCCTTATCACAGTGCTGACCTCGACTAAACCTCACGTAATGTCTGATAGAGGTCAACCAGGAGTGAAGCTTTCAGAACAATACAACATTAAACAGTAGCTCACATTAAGCCATAATTATTTTAAAACATTATCACAACCATATATATATATATATATATATATATATATATATCGTATTATAGCTAAGAACATAATAATATATATATATATCAAATGTCATATATGCCTGATATTTTTCTAAACCGATGAATAATCTAACTGTCCCAGTTTATAACCGAAAGAGGAAGCAAAAAAATCTAATCCATCATTCCTATTTACAGAATTGAGCTCGCGGCTTATGATGAATAGGCCTACATTTCTCCAATAGCATGAGGATTCCAGGCTTCAAAGCTTCTCCAGCTGTGACTATTTCAGGCTAACGCTAATAGCACTTGTCAGGCGTAATTCTTAAGCTCTTTAACCAATTCATTGTGTAATTAGGTTAACAAAATTAGCTCATTGCTAAATCAGTCAGGAGAAGCAATGCAATAAAGTTATTAACATTTCAGTTTTACAGAGCCCTTCTTGTTTTATTACTGGGTTTTAGTCACAGAGACATTAATTCTAGAGGGCACTGGGAATTTATGTTTAATTTACTTACGCAGTAAAATATAAGGCCATTAAAAAATATCGGTTATATAGGTGTCATAAAGACGACCGCTACAATTTCATAGAAATGCAAAGTACGATAATAAGCAAATGGTTAGCGTTTATGTTTTGGTATTTCTCAGCAGTTAAAATATACAATGACATATTTTACGCGTCAAATATTAATTGTTGTATAGTATTAAAGGATTCCTCCGGGTACTCCGGTTTCCTCCCACAGTCCAAAAACATGCACTAGGTTGATAGGAAATGTGTAAATTTTCCCGTAGTCACACACAAGATCCCTGTAAAGATACAAGGTTGGGGAAAGACCTGGCAACCTACCACGTAAAATGTAATTGCCGAGATACTCTGGGGATCGGTAGCGGTCCACAG
>JAOUQU010000006.1:668523-688250 GCA_028566735.1 Ammoglanis amapaensis
GTGTGTGTGTGTGTGTGTGTGTGTGTGTGTGTGTGTGTGTGTGTGTGTTGTACATACTGTATGTAGTATAAGTGTAATATAAATGGTTACAGTTAGTTGTGTAAATAGAAATATAACTTATTATTGCTGCACATTCAACATGAATATGATTATCATTTAGATCTTTTTTTTTAAGCAGAGCTCTTATCAACATAGTTTCAGGTTGGTTAAGTCTTATCTTTATAATGTTACTCTCTTGAGACTGTGACAGGAAGTGCAGTATTGATCCACTTGCCCGAGAAGTCTTTTCCTTTCACCCCAAGTTGTCTAGTTCTGTCTCATGTCTTGACACGGTGATTGAGAACTGCAATTTAGCCAAGAAATTGGTAGGTTTTAAAGATCTAATGAAACTTCTACAACTTCAGATATTAGGCATTACACTGCAACACTGTTCATTGGCATGTTCACCTGAACTATAATAATAACCCATATTATAACATTTTAATAAGAATATTTACTAGTTGCCATGGACCTATAGCCACACCTATTGTTATTTATCCGCAACAATCTTTGGTTTTATCCTCAGGTAAGACGTTCCGGGGCTTTCTGCATGGCCTCCTAGTGTTCTTGTTTCCTCCCACAGTCCAAACGCATGCCACTAGGTCAATTAAGGCTGCAGAATTGTCCCTTACACTTTACATAGCACTAAGGGTTGGAGTAAGACCTGACGACCTACTCCATAAAAATCACAGAGAACTATGTGGCTCAGAAACGGTCTACAGAGCATCTAAGAGTAAGATGTGACTGGAATGGAAAATGAAATGAAAGCATCCCTTGTTGTGGTCTGAATAATATTTCTGTGAACTTTTCTGAGCCCATGCATTCATGTTTAACATTGCTTGGAAGAGAAGTGTGAAGACTTTAATGCTCAGACTTGAACCCAACTTAGCGTTTCTGGAAACATGTATGGATCCTTCACTGCAGCTTCAGGATGGTGAACATGTGATGTGATAGCTGCTTACCTGACTCAATCCTTCAGTGATGTTCTCTTGGTTTTGTATGCCATGGATATTTATGGATTCTAAAAACTAGGCCACCTGAGCACGTATGCAGATTCCCCAGACTGTCAGAGATCTGAAAGCATATGTTCCGGTTATGTAATTCATTTCTATTATTATGAATATCTGTCCTCTATATTTAGTCAAAGATCTGTGAATTTGTCTCTCACAGTATAATCTGAGCTGAGCTGTTTTTAACAACCATTAATGCCTGTAATGACAGTCTTGTACTTCTGGTTACACTTTGATGCACGCTTGTTCTGGTTAGTGACAGCAGGTGTCAACAGATATACCCGGATTTATGGTTATGCAAACATTTGTTTTAAAGCTCATGGTTTCCCTCGTGCTATTCAACTTTCCACTCCTACATGGTTTTTTTTGAACAATTTATATTCTCTCGTGTGCTCTGTAATTAATCCTCGAGGAGTGCTGCGCTGTAGACAGTTCAATTAAATTTAATTACACGGAGTCATTTCACTCTTGTGAATCACACTTGTATAATTAACAGATTAACGCTGTGGTGTAAGTCACCTTTAGTCGCTAAAAGAAGCCATCTGGCCTTTCAGGTTTTGGAGGGAAGCTAGTGTTGTTTCTGTCCGGGCATGTTCAGGTCTTTCAGCATGTCCGCAGATCGTTTGTGCCACGTCGTGTGACGTTGTTCCAAACAACTTGTTCATGAAACACATGAATCTAGAGAGAAGTCAACTAGTAATATCTGTTTCTGCGAGAGTAATTTTGTGCAAAGAATTTCCTGGGCATGTCATGTAGAGCCCATTGACCTATTTGAACTAGTTTAAAAATAGACATAATATGTCCCCTTTGCGGTTTTTTGCAATCGTATTCCTTAACAAAACTTAGCCCTAGAACTATACCACAAGTTTAAAAGTGAAACAGACACACAAAGTATGTGTGGATGCTTTCAAAGTGGATTTGATGGTTGATGACAGATGTGCAAGTCATCCTTCTCACCTGTCACCAATGATTAGCCGGTCATGCTTCCACAGTTAAAGTAAATAAAATAAGTTCAAGGCACTAGCACACATATTGCATATTGTTAATATTTCAGCCAGTAGTTTGCCTAGTTTTTTTTTTACATGTACCCGGAGTGCCACTTTTATCCGACTAACCTAGAGCTCACAGAACAGATCTGAGCTGACACGACATACCGAGTAATGACTGCATGTCCTTAATGAATAAAAAGGTGCGGTAGATGAAATTTCCAGAGCAGAGGTCCCCTCTCGGGGGAAAGATAAATAGCAATGCTGCTTTCCATTTTGCTGTACCTCGTCCATCACGTTGTCATCTGATCCATCTTCTCTTTCTTCCTGATTCGCTTCTCATCAATCACTCTGTCCATCTATCTCTCTCGCCTTGCTCCCAGCCATGGCAGGAGTCAACACCCACACTCTATTTCTGTCATCCCTGCTGCTCACGCCGAGGAGAGATACATCACTGTTGCCTCGATGTAGACAGGAAAGATGGACTGGTCTGTGGAGTCTGATGGTCCAATAGCATTAGCTTTGGATACAGATTTTACCAGTGGACTGACCCAGGACATTCACGCTTGCTTATTGTTTGGCTATGACCATTCTTTAATCAACAGATACAGATGCTATTGGAAGCTTAAAGAGTTTGGTAACACAGTATCATCTTTAGCTACCTTAGACATTTATTATACTCTCATGAACATAGTACAATGTGCATAAATGTGCATTAATTAACTCATTTATCCAAATTTAAGCTCTTTTCGAATTCCTAAACTGAATGATAAAATAAATGCTATAATACATTGCACAGGCAAGGTTAAAAGTGGAATGTTAATCCTCTTAAAGACTAAAAAGTTTAACTATTTTAGACTTCTATATCTTAGACTAAGCAGTGACTAACTGAATTGCTGAATGATTGTTTGGATGCCTCGTAATGCAAGTTAACCTGTAAACAAGAAGCACCTGCAAAACCCTTAAAACTACAAAACCGTTTAGTGAACGCCAGAAACATGAAACTGGAAACAGAAACATTTCCTAAACACGGTAGATTAAAAACTCCAATAAGAACACTCAACATGCACAAATAATTACGGACAATCCAAGAAGCGAATGACCGAATACAGAGACAAAATTCTACATAAATGAAGATGATGTAGCAACTTGGAGGATGATGTAGGATTGGTTGAAGTAATACATTAGAAGAATATGAGCTTGGACTCTGAACTGTGATTTACTATAAAAAAAAGAAAACAAATGGAAGAAATGGGCATTGATCACCTTTTCTTTTATTAACATGAATGTCTCTAAATTGTCATCTTTTTATCGAGCATTCAAATATAAGTCATTTCAGATTCTATTAAATGCCAAAACTGTAATTGTATTTGACAGGTCAGAAGAGTCCCTGACAGACAAAAGAAAGAGTGGGAAGCATAACAGACACACAGACGTTATCAAATCCAAAGGAAATGAAGGACCAATATTTTATATTTTAAACATAAAATAAATGTTCTAACTTATCTGTACGGCCATAGTGAGCAAAACACATTAAGGCCATGAGGTCGGATGGGATATGTCATCAGAAGATATCACTAAGTTATCAATTCAGTTTAAACATTTTGTCTACAATTGATTCAGTCATTCTGGAATTCAGAATTTCGATCCGTATCATAACATGTGGACAGAATACACACACACACACAGGTCACATAAACAGAATAAAGAGCTGACATCTATGTACACTCATCAGTTAAATAGCCTTCCCCCACACTGAGGATAAATTGGAAGTGATGGAGGTGTGAGGCCACCAGTGGGTGGACAACTGACAAGGGCCAGTGATTAATGATGACTGAGTTTGGAGTCACCGTTCTGTCACCCTGCAAGCCTGGTGTTTCTTCAGCCTGGGTTATTCTTCTATATAAACAGGACAGTGACTTCTGTAGATTATTGGATAAGTGATCATGATGGGTGGATAAAGGCAGTTTGGAAAAGTCATCCTTTAAAATCTCACTTAATTTTGCCACTAGTCATTGCACTATCAATAAAGTTTGTATAGATTTTTTTAATGGCAGCTAGAACGATTGGGTTTGGGGCTAAGTGAGAGTCACTTGAAAAAGCCCTTGATTACTCTGTTGTTATTCATGTTAGGATGAAGCAAAATAGAATCATGATAGCAGTACATGTGATGGTGGAAGTGATCACTGCAGGTACGCACAGTGCTCCATGTTCTCGAATGTGCCAGGAAACATACTGAGATGGAAATGGCAGCAATGTATGTTTTTCTTCAAATCTGTCTTATCTACTTAATCTCCTTATAAATCCTTCGGGAAATGAACACACCATCAACGACCTCAACATGTGAAACGTGCTTAAACATACAGCTGTTGGAACTATTCATAGGGTGACCACACATTCGCTGTTCTCTTTAGGTTCCCTCTTTAGGTTAAGTGTCCCGTACGACTGCCGGTTCAGCAAAGAATTGCAGTTAAAGAAGACATTTCTTCAAGTAAAGGCCGGTTAACACACGTTAATACTGCTGCAGAGGGAGTTTTTTTGCATAACAGCACATCCACAAAGCATCACGGTAACAACATACGGATGGACGTCACATCTGCCTTGTTAAAAAGTCTTTCCCTGATAATGAAATGCATCTAAAGAGTTACTATTATTTCTTTCTTGATCACACCAAATTCTATCAAAACAGCTTTGCAAAGCCAAATAATCTGAGTAATATAACTGCAGAAATGATGTTGTGGGAAAGCAAATCAAAGTCTTGGTTTATGTTGTTCCTTAGTGAGTTATAAAGTATCAGACAATTTCTTTTGAAGATGTGGGATTCATTGTGTGCCTCTTTCAAGTCTAAATATGGAGATGGTTATAGACATTGTCCATGCTGGAACAGTTGTAAATCTATCGAACGATCCAGTTCACCCACTCATACTCAAAGGTTGTGGAAAATCCGGAACGTTCCACTTACCTCAAGCAAGGCATTTAAAAAGACTCCAACAGATCAAACAACACCATTCATTCACTCATTTTTGCACTGAACTGCCCTAATGGCACAAAAAAATAACCTGTTCTGTACAAGTTTGCATAAAAGCTTGTGCCCTCTGCAGTTCCCCTCTGGCTGTCTTGTGACATGCAACAATGTAGACAGGCCAGGCCTTGGCGGTCTGCGAAAGGGCAACGGCAATTATGGCAGACCACTAATATGCATGGCCCCAGCTGGTTTCGATCTCCCTGTACTCGGAGGGAATGCTGCTGACTTGTCAGCTCGTATGCGTCACGCGCAAGACACTCGAGAAGAAACGTGCTTTGGCAGCATCATGGCTGACCGAACGGGGATTTTTTTTGTCTCGTGGCCTCATTCGAATATTTCTCACACAATATCGGCTCATTTTCACGGACGCAAAAGAGCCCAGATGTTCGGTCCCTTATGTTTTGAAGGTTGGTCTTCAGTCAACTGTTTCGCGGCACATATGTTTGTGTTTTGGGAAGAAAATCAAGACGGTGATTTCATTGTTTTTTTTTTGTAACTCTGATGAGCGGATGCATCAGTGCCAGAGCAGTGAGTTACACAAGCACCAAATGGATTCCAAAACCGTGAGTGAACGTCAACACGAGCTCCCAATTGGAAATGATTAAAAATCACAAAAATCATTAATAACAGATGGTGTCATGAAATAACCCACACCAGTAGGAACTCCCACATCCTAATTGACTGCTTATATATTTACACATCCTTATGCTAAAATATATCCCTATTCTACGTCTCCAATTAACCTGCTTTTAAGTTTTTGGGCTGTTAAGGCCGTTTAAATCATCATAAATCTGCATCATAAATGTGATACCCATGCTGCATCACCTGACGTGCCACTACAATATTTTCTTATTCTGCATTAAAACAATGCGCACAAAAGGAGTAGCAACACAGGCCAAAAGAGGAGCACTATAGCCAACAAAACAATGGAGTGCGCACACTTGTAGTTAAAGTAGTCGCTCAGTGCATATGGTGGTTTCTTGATGTTTATAATGTTTTGTCAATATTGTGATACTGTTTGATGGATCAAAACAAATGTTCTGAGTATTAATCTTGCTTTCCATTTCACTGGTTTGGCAATAAATAGTAAAAATTATAAAAAGTAAACAACTATTAAATCAGTTATGACAGCCATTCAGATCAATATGGTGCTTGATCGACATTTCAGAGATTTCTCCCCGTTAATAAGGGTAGACTTTTTAAGCAACAAACTGTATACATATTTTATTAACACCAGATGTTTCTGAGCAAAATGCTCACCACAAACTGACAACCTAGTGCAAGAATTCTTACATAAGACAAATACGCTCCAAGTAAAGTGAGTAATCATCGGTTTGTGTACATGATCATTTACTTTGCTGTCAGCAAATATTAAAAGTAGAAACGCCTGACTCTTTCACGCGTGTGTTCTTTCTTTCTACCCCGTTCTCTCCTTTCTGTAGCCTTTCGGTAAGAAAATAGCTCCTTTCAGAGGAAAAAAAAGAGGGCAGGAGCGAATCCAAAGAGAGGAAGCAGACGTGATTCTCCAAATACAGTCATTAAAGTGGAAATGTGTTTTTCAAACTGTCAAGATGATTAATGACTGAGTGCAAAGCAGCACAAATGCTCTTGTTTAGTCTGACTGGCAGACACGATCCTGTCCATTGATTTATGGCAGGCCCTGTGTGTGTGGCACTGCTGTGGTTTGAACAGCAGGAAGGTGGGGTCGGAGCGTACTGCGGTAAAATAACAGAAGAGAACCCAGCCAGAGAGCACGAGTGCGAGAGAGGTGGAACAAACTGCGGTGTGTGTTGTCAACCATGGTAAAATTACAGGTCGTTATGAGGAAAGAAATATGAATTTGTTCACTCAGCTTGTGTGGTGAAAAACTGTTTAAGTCATTTAGTTACTGTCTATTTTGATATATGATTTTCGCCGTACCTGGTAATGTTTGCAGACGTTTTAAAACATTTGTGTATAGTGTCACAGGTAATCAGTCCAGTCGAGATATACGTACACAAGTAAGCAAACCTTCCTAGTAATATCTGGCTAGTAACTCTGGCTTTAGACTTGTTGCCGACAGTAAACTGAAGTGTTCTTTTGGTCTTATATTTCTTCCAAAAATAAAAAATAAAAGACCATGCAAATTCATACAAGATTCCTCATAGGCCAGAAAAGTTCATGCATAGGTAATATAGGTGTCACAAATGTCTTTGGGTATGTACTAAAGATGTACCAAAGTATTACCAAAGTGGTTATAATCGGCTACAGTTGAGCGGTAGGACTTAAGTTTGTGCTCTTGTTCTTAATACTCCTCCTGATTTCTTAAATAATGATATTATGCACTCATAACCGTAACTCTTTTTTATGTGTTGTGGGCATAAAAAGCAGAATGTTCAGGATATAATGGATGTTTATTATTCATTTAGATACCGATTACCCAATCTGTGCAGCGAAACAGACATATTCATACACCATCGAACCCACAGCAGTGATCAGACAGACCCGGTGCGGTGAGTAAAGCAGAACGTTTCATATTGTACTGGATTTTTCTGATTAATGTTTGCAGATATGATTAATAAAGCCATTATATGTAATTATGTTTTGTATGTAATGTATATATAATATATGTATTGTATGCCATGTATACTGCATAGGAATACTCACTCTGTGTATTATTGGCATCATTGAGTTATTTTCTGTTAAATGTTATTTTCTAGTTATGTTCTATGTGTTATGTTATATGTTAAAAAGTCCACAGTCCACAGCGAAACCTTACATCAGTGCAGCTTTTTCTCTTTCTCGGGTTGCTCAAACCTTTTGACCTCGTACTCCGTACAAATGAAGGTGTCTGATTCAATCAGGCTATGGAAACGCTCACAGTGGGAAGCCTGTTGTAAAAAGGGAAAAGAGGACAAGAGAAGAAATAGGAATTACACTCGCTTTTCAATGGTACAGTTTGGATTAGGAAACCCCTGCATTCCTTCGAGCGATTCTAATTCTGCTCAAGCTGAGGTGAATTGCTTCAGGCAGTCTGATGCCAAATGGAAAACTGTTTTAAACAAACATAGGGTTGTTTGTCAGATGTTAAACAGTTTCCTTCAGTGTAGCAATCATATCCAACTAATGAAACTTGGATGTTTAAAAAAAAAAAAAAAAACAGAATGATATTTGAAATTTGAGGAACACAACCTCTAAGCTAGGCAAGGCCACCACATGAGATGATTTATTTCATTTAGAAGAGAAATAGCCATGGTTCATTTGACGACTGTGGCCCGGCTGCTTCTCCTGGGACTCGTAGCCTATTTCTTTATCTTGTTCAGACTTCAGAGGACCGAGAACTCTAGAAAGCTTTTGTTTTAAAACTAATCCCTGAGGTCGTTAATCCAGAAATCAGGCCTGAATCAGGTAGCACTCATCTTGATGGATGTATAAATGGAATACAAGCAACTAAATTCAGTAAGACTTCAGTAAATACCTTTTTTATAGAAAGTACAACTATTTTTTTGAATGTTAATTTGAATTCGCAAGACATGAAGATTACTTTAATCCAGACAATACGTGTCACCTATCAGAAGATTAGTGAACTTGTGAACGAGTGTGAGCAAAAGTGGGAAAGCCAAAGAAGTTGGTAAGATTTGCATCTCCCATGCCAGCAGTGTGGCCCAGCTGTATGCACGGGGGGGCCAAGGCCCCTGCCTCGATGTGTCAGAGGCCGTGATTAATGACCCGGAGGCCCTGCACTTTTCCCCCTTAACCTCCCTGAAAACACCCCTCAACATGCACCCTACTCACCAGTCCCACAGCGCTACTGTCTGTCAACCTAATGCACACAGGCAGACTGACATGACATGAAAGCTCTTAGTGCTTCCAGCAATTCAGACCCACAGTGAAGGTTCTTGTACACTCTAAGCCAAAATCAGTCACATGATCATACAGCTTGTATAAGTTTTTTTTTTAACTATGAACCCTTTTTAGACCTGTACAACCCCATTTCTCTAGCAATTTAGTAATGATTTTACAGAGAATTAGTCTATGTGTATTTGTTACCTTTTGCGGACTGCTGCACATAGTAGCTGTAAGCTGTTGATGGCACATTTCAACCTATTTATGAAGAAAATGTGACTAGAAATGTCGTACATTGGTTTGAAGACCATAACCAAAATGTCCAAGCATTAGGGCCATGTAAATATTTAGATTAGAACTTAAATGAGCATCCATGAGAGCACATTAATTATGTTAAAACACACTGATATGTCAACTTGGTGAATGATTTTGAGCATCTAAAAGTGGTAAACAAGTCTTGTGGTTTAAATCAAATCAAATCAAAGTTTATTTGTCACATACATAGTTATACACAGTACAACCGGCAGTGAAATGCTTTATAACTACTCCATCCCAACACTCGAAATTACAGCCAATGAAAATAGATTATAAATGTCAACAATAATTGTAAACATTAAGTGTCAACAACAATTTAAAAAGTAATAAAATGTAAGTTATAAAAAAAGAATAACTGTATATGTATATTTAAATAAAGTGACTGGTAGTTAAAGTGACTTAGTGTCCAAGAATGTCCAAGTAATTATAAAATGACCAGTAAATATCAAAGATACAAAAAAAGAAATATTGACTGTATAAAAAAAACAGTGAGTGAGCTGTCTTGCTGTCTAAACATATAATGTATAAACACCACCATGCCCTCACTCACTCACTCACTCACTCTCACACTTTCTGAGCACCTACAAAGCTGAAATGGCTCCGTCATTCCCTATCATGTCCTTGGAAAAAGTAACGTGGCTCGTTTGATACCACCAAAAAAATGCAACGCCCCAAAAAACATTTAGTAGTCACATACCAATGCCAATCATGCAATCTTTATCTATCTATCTATTCATCCATCCATCCAACAATCTCTTTTGTTCACTAGGGGGCCAAAGCTCTCACTCATCCCTCACTGACTCGTTATTAATTCCGAATCCCTACAGTCCTGTAATTTGGATTCGGGTTTTCACTTTGCTACGTTGCATCATTCCATCTATACAGACATATGCGTTCACCAAAAGGTCAAGGGTCTCCTTCCAATTTCCCATCACGAACGCTCAGGGGTGAACCTCTCTCTCTCTCTCCCCATTAGCCATGCGCAGCTGTATTATACCCAGCCACACACTCGCTCATTCAACAGTCCTTCCAGTGCGGTTGCACTGCGCACATCGTGCTCTCCGGGGCCTCCCGGGATCACATCTCACCATTTGGTAGTGGGTTCATTTCTTACACGTTTCTTCAAATGGTCAAGACATTTCTATCAACTTATCCACTGTAGCAAAGCACATGCATAGAGCTAGCTGTATAATCATCTATAATTAAGAACCTTCTAAAAAATGCATTGAGGATGTGCTTCATTTCATGAACCTTGCTTTACGAAAAGCACAGATATCACAGATTTCACATATTTTTTACACCACAGATATTAAATAGCACTTAGAAGCGGAATGACGGTTTTCTTTAATTCCCCCCAATTTTTCTTCCGATCTAGTTGTATCCAGCGACCTTATTGCCGTTTATTTTTTAACTTAGGTCTCTCACTGTACTGCCTGCCAATTATTATATTGCCTGATGCTGTACCGTTCATGACACTGCTAGATTTCACAATATAATACAATAAACCCCCAAAATTCGGAACGCAATACAGATGTTACCCCTTTTATGTACTGTAATTCCTGCAAGTGCATTTTTCTTTCGTATAAAATAAAGTAACAGCAGCTGATCAGCAGCATGGAGAAACAAATAACACTCTTGTGGTGAAACCTGTAAAACCTCTGAGTATAGGGTTATATCAACATCCCAAGCCCAATTTTACGGTTGATTTCATATGAAGGTTGGCTGAATTTGCGTTAATACTTTTAATATGTGTATCAACCACTTCTACCTGACTTTGTGGGTGTTTACTGTATTGCTTTTCTATTATTACGAACAGTAAAGACTAACCTCCCCTTCCCTTCCCTGACACGTTTGCAGTAATCTACTGCATCTTCTCATCGACACAAGGCAAGTTTGCATCATAGATCAGCTTTATGCACATGTTAATCAGTCTCACCCTTAATCATTTAATACGTTATCTCTCATCTCTGAGCAGGTGCCATCAAACAGCCAACAGAGGTTGCAATTTCATCAGGAACACCCAGAGCGCCAGGTGCCAACGCTGAGCTTCGAACCGATGAGCTTGAAATGTCATCTCTGGTGGGTTAGTGTGTTTTTTTATGTTGAAACTTCTCGCTTGTGCTAATGCTGCTAATAAATCTCATAAATAGGGAGGTAAAGTACAATAGATGCAAAATGTATACTTGCATCACATCAGTAATCACTTTCTAATGGACTGGCATAATAAAATGCAGCTGCAGCTGTGTTAAAGATTTGGCAACCTGAGGTAAAAATAGCATGGTTTGCCATGACATGTTAAATCAATGCTAATAAAAATGGCATTAATAAAGAGTGAGATTTGTTCTAAAGCTTCCTTTATAATACAGGTCTGCAATTTGAAAATACAATTTGAGATATTCAACTGTCAACAACAACAACAACAACAACAATAGAAAAAATGTTGATGTTCCGCTATCAAACGAGCCCTGAGATTTTAAACACTGGTTTGAATCTCAGCTCTGCTTCCATATATCATTCACAAATCCATTCACAAAAACAAAGATTATTCAGGTACACTGATTTAGGCAGCAAAATTTAGGGTTGTATCCCAATCAGCACTTGAAATACCAGCTTTGGCAGTCATAGTCCGTGCATGGCATGGTCTCTTGTCTGTAACGGTAATGCCAAGATCAGGGATAGATGAAACATTGGCCAGATGGTAGTACACATGTTGAATGCAGCAGGTATTATCAGGCATAGATATCTGAGTGACTGAAGGGCAAATTGGACGTCAGAGCAAGTGAGGAAGGTCGACCGGTCAGACAAATCGTGTTTTCTTTAAGACAGTACGACAGGTAGGGCAGAAATATATTTGAGATGTTATAACACTAGATTTTAAACATCCAACAGCCACGGAACAGCATTGGAATGAACTGGATCATCAATTGAAGCTTTCCTAACCAGTACAATATTAGAATCACGATCACAATGTTTTGCTTGATCTTTCTGTGCCGTTTAAAAGGACAAAGAGCTGTGACTGGTTCTCTTGTACCTACCCATAATCCCTAATCCAATGCTTATAAGTCAAATGCTGAAAAGTTCTATGTTTGTATATGTGACTAAGGCTTTCACAGCACCATCCTGGAATGCTCAGCTCCTGTCCCATGCTTGCTCGGTCCTGCTGTGAACCTTGGCAGAATAAAGCCTTTACTGAAAATAAATGATGACAAGGGATGCTCTGATCTGATACCGAAAACTGGCATGGCGCTGGATCCAAGCTGAAATGCTAACCTGATATCAGATTGGATTTGACATCGGGTCAGTTTATTCGCTGATTTCTACCCGGAGTGATCGCGGATCTCACAGACGTACGCCGTCTTAAAGCACACAGCATTTATTTGACATTTACATAGGTTATTTGCAGACCGTATTATCTTGATATCTAAAAGTCATCAGGCAAAACAATTGTGTTTGAATGTGTGGCCACTGACAAAAATCTTCTTAGTGTGACAACTTAAAGGCAAACTTTAAGCTCTCTCAGACATCAACGATTACTCGTCACACCCTCCCAAATTTTAAAGAAAAAGGCGTACTATAATATACTGTAAATTTGCCTGTAGCATAGTATGTTCAAATCATAGCTGTAGCTTGTAATTAAGCGCAAGCATTAGCCTAGTGGTTAAGGTACTGCATTACTAATCAGAATATCAATCCAGAAGTTCCACCTTGGCCAGATCGCTGCAGTTGAGTTCGTAAACAAGGCACTTAACCCTCAAAAGCCCTTAATCCAGACATAACCCGGTGGTTACAGAACTGGGCTTGTGATTAAAAGGTTGCCAGTTTGATTCCTAGAACCGACGCTTCATAACTGAAGTGTCTTTGACCGTATACTACGTATTATATAAGTCACTTTGTATAAAAATGTCTAATAAATGCTGGAAATTAAAATCTAATTTTATTGGCTTGATGTCTAAACAGACGTTGTTGGCTACATCAGAGAAGTTTGTAAAGGTTTAGCACCTTGCAACGGATTCGTACCCTGTCCAGGTGATTTAATGCTGCGCACTAGATTATTTTGAAACCTAATTTAAAACATGTACCTTAGTGGCTCTACTCCTGAAATACAACATACTTTAAGTATGTTTATACACATTACGGCGACCTTCCTATTGTTCTTTCTTTCCTCTTCAGCAACCCGAGCTACAGTAGCTTGACTGATGAATCAGATCACAGCGGCCAGCCTTCATTTCCTAAGTCGCCCATGACCCTGTCACTGGTTTCCCACTGTTTCTTCCTTGGACCACATTTGATATACACTG
The DNA here is from genome assembly GCA_028566735.1 of Ammoglanis amapaensis. NCBI lineage: Eukaryota > Metazoa > Chordata > Actinopteri > Siluriformes > Trichomycteridae > Ammoglanis > Ammoglanis amapaensis. Next base: position 682,022 of record JAOUQU010000006.1, read on the forward strand.
AGCATTGCACAAGCGCTACATTGTGTGTCATCTAACCATCACTAGTTAGCCATCATCAAAGACAATCCAATCTTTAAACACGTCCATTTCTCCTGCTTTTCAAAATTTTGGATAAAATGTTCACCTGATTCCCAAAACTATATATTCCACGTACAGTCAGCTACCTGTCAGTGGTCATATTGTTCTACCTAGTAAAAGCACATAATTATCAATTAATTAATAGTGTATTCCTATCTGGTATGCACATCTATTGAACTTTAAGCTACGTCTAGCAAACATAATACATTTAAGCTATACAGTGACCCTCATCCCACTCCCACTGTCCAGATGTCATTACTGTATAGTCTACAGTAGTAGTCTATAGTAACTAGTGTTGATTCAATATGTAGCAGTTGCAGCAGTGATGTTGCGATTTTTCAGCACCTTAATATCAAAGCTGGGTTGAGAATACTGTTCCAGTCCTAAAATACAAGCAACATACAATAAACTATGTAGATGAATATTCAATGTACACTATTTTGAAACGTATACAAAAATCAGCACAGGATTTGCCTTTGTAATGAAGAGCTCATCTCTGTGATAATGAATGTACGTACCACATAGGTGTACCTAATATATTCTCAGTGAGTGTATATACACACTTAATTGTGATTAATTATCCTTGTAGTGCTTGTAATTAACAATGATTGATGCTGGTACATCCCGTTGTCAGATTAGACCTGCTTTTTTTATCCATTTGTGCAAATCTGAAAGAGATTTTTGTATAGAAGGGATATACGACCATGTGAATGTGACACAGGTCTCCTATATGAAAAGGGCCCAGTGTGACCCCATAACGCACACACGCCTCGCACTTATTCCTACTCACACTGACTGCTAGTAGTACCATATTAGAGCTTTATAAGTACTGATGTTGTTTAATGATCAAAATAAAAAAAATCAGAAAATAGATCCGGGCATCTTTAATGATGAGCGTTTGGCATGACATGTTAATCCCTGTATGGCAGATTCTACAGCCCATCACTGTTTATTTTCCTTGTACTCATCCTAACATCTGCACTGATGTGTTTAATTAAAGCCAATACTAGATATAGTACAGTTTGATATACTGACTATATGTTTATAACCCGGTAATGAACTGCACTAGGGTAACGACGCATTTCATTTCATATAGTGCGCGCTGCGCGCTGCGTAAAGCGCTTTTGCGCATTTATTGACGTCCATTCATAAACCCCGAAACACAGCCGTACTGGAGTCGGAAACGTAAACATTTTACGCATTATCTCAGTATCCTTGTTCGTTCCCCAATGCCGCATCGTTTACCCCGTGAATGAAACGCGTCTGGGTTCGGTATAGGCTATTACGAACGTGCGTTCCAGATCGGCCGGACGGCGCACGCTTTTCTAAACGGTTGTGCGGCTTTTCTGAGTTAAAAAAAACCGGAAAGAACCGGACGATCGTTCGCGTCAGAGAGAGGATGTCAGTACAAGAAAAAGAAAAGTGGTTATTCTAGTCTAGCCAACGCGGTCGATAGGCGCGTAGTGGGCGCACCGTGCGCGCATCGAGAATAACCGGAGTGCGTTATGTTGGGTGCTGGTGTTGGGTGCTGCCCACCTTGCAGAGCTGGAAGTGCTCAGACTGGAGGGTGTCCGGCAGAATGAAGTCGTTTTCCTTTGCTCCAACGTGCGGAGACGGTGCGGGTGAAGAAACAGCCGTCAGACCGTCCAGCACCTTCCGAATATTAAACTTCTTCATGATTCTCGACGGGGGAGAAGGATGGAGCGACTGAGACCGGAGCAGCAATTAATAGATGGGGGAGGATGGGGAAGCCGTTTTGGCGATCTTAACGTTCCGCGTTAAATTGCTCATATTAGAGTCCGTGATGTACCGTTACGTCCATTTCATCAGGTTGACAACAATTTTTTTCAGCAGTGTCTGGTTGACTAACTGCAGCCTCTCTCTCTCTCTTTCTCTCTCTCTCTCTTTCTCTCTCTCTCTCCGTGTGTATATATATTTATTTATATTTTCTCTCTCCTACTCCGTATCGCAGTCTGTCGCCCCGCCCTCTCCGCGCCGCTCAACTCGCTGCAGAGTTGCGCATGCGCAATGCGTACCCGCACCCGGATGTTTGAAGATGATAATAAAAAAGGCGCTGCCGAACAGCGTGGAGCGCCAGTTCTGCACCTGTCAGCCGCAGGGGAGCGTCCTTACCTGATCTGCTTCAATTTCGGCATCACACTGATCTATAATTACATTCCTTGCACAGTAGCCTGTTGGGAATTCGACGATCAAATCAGTTTACTCGTGGTTCTGGTACTTGCTAGCTTACACACACACACACACACACACACACACACACACACACACACACACACACACACATATATATATATAAAGTGTATTTCATATTTGTGACGAACCATCACTATGACATATATATATATATATATATATATATATATATATATATGTCATAGTGATGGTGTATATATATATATATATATATACTATAGTGACATTTGTGATGTTAAGGGTCAATTGTATTGTTTTAAAAATTTATATTGTAACAAATTCCACTAACAACAATACAATGGTTCTTTTTCAACAGGCCATAATTTACTGAAAACTATTCATTTTTATTTCATTTTTTGTTTAGTAGAATGCAATAAAATCCTTAATGCAATAAATAAATGTTATGCATTTAAAATCTAATAACGGTCTGACCCTAGCATAAGAGGAAGGTTAAATAGCTTCGGGGAGGAACAAAGAGGCGAATTTGAGATTATATGTTTTTGAAACATAAATAATTTAAGAGAATGTGTTTTGACTAAAATAAGTGGTGTGGATTAAGTCTATTATTTATAGAATAAATAAACACTGTTTAGACATATTGTAGTTAAAATGAAAACATGACCTGATCAATTATATTTTTCAGAACTGTAAATAAATATGGTCAATACACTGGCCATGTATAACATAATGACCACTGACCGGTAAAGTAAATAAGGTGGTCCATCGCAAGACGTTTTGCACTAAATGATGATGCACTAAAAATGGCTAAAAAATGATGGACACTGTGCACACTAAAGTGACACCATTTTATCAACAGAAGAGCCGGGACTTTTGACAAGTTAATAACAGCTAGCGCTGAATCGGAAGCGGCGGCAACAGCTTTGTTTAAAGGTAAATAGTGTTAATGAATTTATTCAATAATAGGGGTAAACCAAAGCAAATAAAGATTAAATAGAGGCCAGAGAATCAGTCAAATGTTAGTCCGTCACTTACGTGAAATGTAGTTTGGGACACACATACACTTCTCATCATGACACATGTTTGTGGGTGGGATATATTAAAAAGTAAGTAAACATTTAAGCAACAAAGTAGGTGTGCTCTAAGCAGGACAATTGAGTGAGTATAAGGATTTGAGCAATTTTGACAAGGGCCAAATTTTGATGTCTTGATAAGCAGTTTGCACTTTGGACTGGTTTCATATGAGATATCATTTCATGAACTGGTGGAGACAAGTTGAATTAAGAATAATGCTTACAACAGCACAATTCCAGCATGCTATCACGGTACATTAAACACACTTCTTTATTTCAGTTGGTTGGGCAAATTTCAGGTAGGGGTGTGTGACACACCCATTCGTTTACACTTTCTTGGCATAGAAAAAGGCAGTATGGGCAGGCTGCTTTCCTACCTCAAACATCTGTGTTCAATTAACCCCGTACCTAATTAACAAATCCTGAAGGTGAAGACCTACTCATGTGAAGTAGGGCTAGGCAAGCCAGGAAGTCGTAATGCATACAAATATGTCCTACCTTCCATTTCTTGGTATCTCATGTTGATACGGCAGGTTCAGAAGACTTGTAGGTGCCAAAATTACGCATACGTACACTAAAGCAAACGACACCCAAAGTCAAACAAGAAAGTCAAGAAAGTGATTTGTTTTTGGTACCTTATCAACTCTCCTTGGGGAGATGATATGAAATTCTCTCCTGAGAGAAGTCTTTCTGGAATCTCTCTCTTTCGCTATTGCTCTAAGTCCTCATTGTGCTTCGATGTGCTTTGTTATGTCTCGCGTGGATGTGTTGTTGCGATGTGCAAGGTCGTTTTGGCCTCTCCTCACACTGTGATTGAAAGATCACAATGTGGGGGTAGGTCTTTTTAACCTAACTTTCCTGTGTCATTTCATTTTTCTGTCTGTAGGCGGCGCGTGAAATTCGCTGTAGGAGAGGAACGCATTTCAGATCTTGTAATATAGATTTGACAAATAAAGCTTCTTTGACTCTTTGACCCCGTGTTGCCTCCTTTTGTGTTGGGTTATGGAACTATCAGTCATTACAAGGCCCTTCTCTGACTGAACCCTGGTTCCAATCAAATAACGCTTCAACTCTGGTGGCATTTTAAATAATTATGCTTATTCTCCCAGACCTCGTGTGTTCGGATGAAGAACGCAAGCCTATATTGGTTTTCAACTGACTTAAATGAGAGCATCATCCTACTGCTCATTGATCTCTAATGACTACCAGTTGCTGCTCGCGTCACATTCAAAGCTCTTACGCTTTCAAAAAAGCTGATCACAGGAAATACTTGCATTCACTTCTAAACCTTTATGGTACCCTCTGGTTGACGCACTTCTCAAATGAACACCAACCTTAGCTTTGCCAAACCAGCTCCCAACAGAGCTACCGACTGCTACCGGGGCAGGAGCATCCTTCGCTACCCTTAAGAAGTGTGTGAACTATTCAAAGAGCATATATACATCAAGATCATATACATCTTGAAGTAATTTACAGCCACAATGCTATATAGCTGAGTTCCGGAGGGTTGCATAGTTAGATAATGTTGGAGGAGCTTGTCGGGAGGACCTGTGTCATAATTCTGTTGATTATGTACATAAGTAGATATCAGCCTTTACTCTCATAACACCAAAACAAACTACTTGTAAGCTTACTTCTGCTTCCCCTTGCTCCATTCTTCCTCTATGACGACACCTCTCTAAGTCTCCTGCAGGTCCTGCTAAATGTTTTGCACTTAATCCTGACACACTATTGCTCTGTGCCCTGTGGATTTCTATTTTTGTTGACATTTTGCCATGTATAGTTACGTCCTCGTTACTTATTATTACTTTCTTTATTTTGACTTGTGTACTTACAGCACTTCCTTATAACGTATGTGTCAGTTAGTCGCTTTAGATATTATATATACGGTGCTTCAACCTTGAGGTGATGTTATACAACAGGACCTAGTATGTTAGAATGTGTTGTAAATGAAACCAGGTAAAACTTTTTCTAGCTTTTCTAGCAACTTCTGGATATTTATTCTTTTTTCAATCTTTTGGGAAAATTCCTAATGGATTTTAATTTGCATATATTATTCATGTAGTAACCAGCTAGGACTGACTACATCTACTACAACTACATCTACTGTGGAGCTTTCAACCTTATTGTAATCTCTGTTTTAAATTTGCATTTCAGATGCTTTTCTGTCTTTACTGTTGAGCTTAGACAAAAATGTGCTGCTTCTGCACAATCTTAAGTTCAGCTTGAACCAGACTCAGTCACGAAGCATAATGCAGTGTCACTGACGAAACATTTTTTTTAATGCTTAGAGTTGTTTTTAGAACCACCCACCATGCCACAGTATCACAATAGTCGTTTCATAAAAGTCGATTTATGCCATTGCCAGAAACATATGGCATCTCAAAGATGTTTGGGGAAAACCTGTTCCCAGTGTGTTCCATGGTCCTATGGAACTGCATATATTTTAAGGCAACGTAAAAAAAAATCTGGTCGTATTGACTCATCTACACTGACAACAACAGAAATAGGCTATAGTTAAGTTCAGGTTTTGTAGTGGGATATATGTATTACTCTAGTACTCCTCCTCAATTTAAAACTAGACAATGCCCATGGTCAGCTTAGTGCCATCTAGAGGGCATCATTGGCAGTGCCTGTAGCTGACTTAGCGTTGAACTAGTGTCTGTTGCCATCTGTTGAGATGACTGGACTAAATGTGAGTGACATCTTCATATGCTCGCTTGGACCCTGACTGGCAGAAGAGACAGGGAACAAGATGAAGCTGTGCTAGTGTTGCATCAGGGATGAGTGACACGCTATTCTTTAAATCTGCTTTAATCCTCCTATCACCTTTAAGTTCAATTTAACCGCATCGACGGTCAACGTTTTTAGATAAATGATTCACACACACACACACACACACACAC
>JAOUQU010000006.1:711986-723743 GCA_028566735.1 Ammoglanis amapaensis
CCTTTACAACCCCCCCCCCCCCCCACACACACACACATAAAAGAATTTGCTTACTTTTTCCAGTGTAAAGACTCCCACAATGTAAAATACTCTGAATGCAATCATGTATAACACTAGAGTACATACATAATATAATATACAAATACTTACATTTAATATTATTTAGAAATAAATGTAAAAAAACAAACAAACATTTATTCCAGTATTAAATATCTCTATGGCAAATTTATTACATTCAATACATTTGATATAAAAAAAACAGACAGCCATCATATTGGGAATGTGTGTATTACATTAATGATTTCTGTGTATATCAGTTGTTGTCGTTTTAAATTCTTGTTCTCCAGTTTTAGTGTATTTATATGATCGGGTTTGGTTCTGGGTTTAAGAAAAGTCATTTATTAATTAATAAAAAAAGCTCATATTCACCCATTTAATTAAAGAAGTTTCAGCACTGATCCAGAAATACTTACGTATATCTGTGATCTTTTATTACCTTTATCGCATCTTCTTCTCCCAGGTATCCTGAAATGTCCATCATACGCTGCTCATCCTCAGTTAGGCCGTAAGAGGAACTGCTGTAATCAGCAGAGAGTGGTAAACTTTGACACCGACCTCTGCGTTGTTCAAAACTGGAGAAGGTTGAACTTCTCTGTCTGTGGGAGCTGTTTGATGAATTGGCTTCTCGCATCTTCCTTGCCAAGAGGTTCCTCTGGATAGGTGAAGGACCTCTCTTGCTCCAGATTTGTTCTGCTCTTTCTACTCGGCCCATTCCGGAAGATTTGCTCTGACCCATTCCAGGAACACTTTTGTTTGACATAAGAGTTGCTGAGTGAACCATGCCTGGCTTGGATTTTAAAATCGGTTTAGTATCGACCCAAGGTCTCCGTCTATAGTCATTGTCTGATATTCTACATTTGGGCTGAGACCAGTCTTCCATTTCTGGGATTGGATGCTCCCAGGCTCTGGTTCTACAGCTTCCTTCTGGTAGCTGACGAGGAGCCACCTGGGTCAAGCTGCGCTCCCTGAATGAACGAGACGGCAGCTGCTTCCGATTGTACTCATTGAAGCTGGACGTCCTCCTAAAGTTGGGGTTCTTGGGATAACTGAGTCTACAGTGTTCTACCATTGCCACCCAGTCTGCAGTGCGTTCCTGGCGCTGATGACTATCACAGAGAGACTTGGATTTCTTTAAACTTAGGTCCATTTTTGGGCTAAATCTGTCAGGGGCAAGGGTTTTGTGTGGCCACGTTGGTTCTGAGAAAGGTGACTTACGAAAAGGAGAAAGATCTCTTTTCTCTTGGTTTTCAAACTCCTGAGGCACTGGCGTTAGACCAGCAGAAGTGGACGCATTGGCTTCCAACATAATTTCATCAACAGGGCTCTGGGACACATGATGAACCTGTGTGGCCTCTTTTAGACCCTTTTTCTTCATTTCCTTAAGTTGCTGCTGTGCCAAACGATAGCCAAAAACTGGAGGTACAATCTTTTGACCAGTTGGCGACAGCCTCTCTGGGTCCTGAGGTACAACCCGAAGTGAGGAAAAACTTTGATGACAGGCTAGTACTCCCTTTTCTGAAGCTGCTCGCATAGATGAAGGGTGTGTCAGACTTCTTTGAGGAGCAACAGCTTGTAGGCTTTCAGAGAAACTGGGTCTCTGACCACCTTGTCCACAAATCGCAGCTTCATCTGAATTCTTGCGTCCGCCAGGAGACTGCATGGACTCACGGTGCGCCGATCTGCACTTCGCGTGGCACAATTTCCTTCGTACTGTGATTAGGACAGTGACCAGGATGACCAGCAGACAAAGGGAGATACCAGTCACCACCACTAAGTTTCCTCCGAATGAAGAGTCCACAGTCGAAGTCGGTGCGAGGGAGGCAGAAGGTAAAAACTCTGCAGAATGGACAATAGGACAAAGTAAAAGTCTCACTGATCCTAGTGCGACTATACAAAAATAAAGCAAATTATGATTTTCCTAATATTTTACATATAATTACACATATAATTTTGTAACATGATGTTACAAATGCTTCATGGAATGCATCATTATTAATACGATCAATATAATAAATTATTCTAGTACTAGACTTAAACCTGATATATTTTAAAACACCAATACATGCTAATATAATTTTTAATATGATGATTATATTTGCTAATGTTTGCTGTATCATACTTTATGAAGTTTTAAATCGACTCACCATCGCAGGACTCCAGGGAACACAGTGACTGCTCTCTCACCATGCCAGTGCATGCATTCCCGACACTAGATGGCAGTACACATGATCGTACACGCTCGCGTACACCCTCTCCACAGGTCACGCTGCATCCACTCCACGTTTGCCACGGGCCCCACATCTCGACTGAAAGATCCCACAACAGAATGTAAACTATGCAGTCTGCTCATAATGTCTTTTAATGTTCATAATTCATCGGCCAGCTATGCATCATAATAATGATTTTAAAAGTTAGTAGTATTTTCTACAATGTTATCAGATCATGGATTAATTCGCAAGCATTATACTGTCGATGACTTATACATGACTTAATGAAGGTCATAGAGAGACACGGGGCAAATACACTAAACAACTAAACAGGTTGATTAGTGTAAACAGGTTGTTTAGCCAGCCCAGACACACACACACACACACACACACACACACACACACACACACACACACACACACACACACACACACACACACACACACGACAATTCCAAACTCGTCTTTTATGTCCAGAGATAATATAAGAAGTAGTTAGATAATTTATTCACTGACAGTTCACCAGTCCATAACAGGGCAAACACACATTTTTGTGCAATTTTATTTTTATTAAATAATCCTGACCTGGAAATCAAACCCAGGACCTTTTTACTTACAAAACTGGACTCAATAAGTAATGATTAATAATTACAACATTCATTGTCTTTACCATGGTGGGTAAGTGAGTAAGTCAACTCACAGCAAGAATGCCCTGGGTTCAATATTCAGGCACACAATCTTTTCTGTGCAGAGTTTGCATGAATATTTTGTGTCTGAAATGCATCTAACCTAAATGTCTTTGGACTACAAGTTTGTTAATGGAATAAAAATATATTTTCAAAGAATGTGGGTGGAAATCTCTACAGTAAAAAAAATGCAAAAGCAAAAGATTTCTTTACCAGCATTTCTTTGCACAATGATGCACATTTGTGCTGAACTAGGGGACTGACTGTAGATGAGGGCGAAATGAAAGCAGTACTTATTCCGACCAAGATCGAACAGGGAGCAATTAAACTCCGTCTCATTCTCTCCCTGGCTGAGAAAGTGAAATGCAAGCTGAGTTGCAGCTGTGTTGGCCTCCTTATACAGCAACACCTTCCCTGTGGTGACCGTGCAGGGTGGAGAGAGAAGCCGCACAGACACTGTCCCCTCGCAACCACTTCTGTAGATGTTTTCCACCTGGAGCTTGTATGAAAAGATCTGGGACAGGTACAGCGGCCCTGAAGATTTGATGTCCACTTGGGTGTGGGCAGATTTCAGAGCCACTCTGATGAATCCGGCTTCGGTCAGCAAGGTGGCACATTCGAGTTCGACACGCTGCGACTTCACAAGCTGGATCTCGTGCCTGGTTTGTTTCTGCACCTTGTCGATGGTGTATTTGTGGTTGTGCTCTAGGTAGGTGATCTCCAGGTACAGTGACGAAATTGTACTGAGAGCACAGACATGAAAGTCCGAGTTGGTAGACACGGCGATCCGAAAGGCACCAGAACTGTGGTTGTGAGCATGTTCTAATCCAAGGTGAAATGTTGGCCATTGGATGCGCAGTACTGGGCTCCACCAACTGTAGGTCTTATTCAGAGCACCTTGATGACCTCTTTGCTCCAACCGAAAGCTGAAATTTCCAGCGTATAGGAAGTGAATGCAGTCAAACTCCAGGTAGCCAGTGGACTGGTCAAGAGGAAGAGATCTGGTCAGCAAAGTTACATTCTTATCAATGTCGATTAGATCCATTGTTAATTGGCTGTCTGTCATGTTGCTGTTTGCACTGTAGTTCACAAAAACACTGGCGTTGCTAAGAGCCACATGCATGGAGGACCACAGATGGACACCAGCCATTGCTTTAAAAAGAGAAAAACAGCAAATATCATCATTAAAGAAGTGGAATAATAATAATAAAATCAGTGCAATGCACTGCAATGCAATTACACCGCATCGATCAGGCATAAAGTTATGACCACATTACTAATATTTTGTCTCTCTTATGCTTCCGACTGTTCTATTAAAACGTTCTAATCTACTGTAACTTATCTGTTGGATCGGACCATAAGGACCAGCCCTCCCAGGACCAGTAGAAACTGACCATCTTCCCTGAGATTTGAAGATATTGTGGTACAGGATCTGTTGCTGTTGATTAAATAAATGAGCTGACATCATTTAAAATGAACCTGAAAGCTGAATACAAATGTCACACTAATGAACATCTATTTACCACGCCCTGTTATGCCTTATCTTTTATATGACCTTAAGACACATTGTTTCTTTTTGACAATAGCCTCTGTTAAGAAGCCATTGTGATTTATAAAGGTTCCTTTTCATAGGTCACTTCCTGGGGAAAAAATATGGCAACGGAAAAAGGGCAGGAAAACGTCCCCTCCCTTTATTTCCTACACTAGCCAACTCCAATAAAGACTGCTGAGAGCAGCGTATGGGCTGAAATGTATGTAACCTTAAAATGAACTGCACTAATATTGAAGCCATAACAATGTTTTGCCCAATTTTGCCCCATTTTTTGAATCAAATTAGATTTGTTGTAATTTTGTGTTTGCTTACCGAGTCCAATAAGCATGAGCAGCAACAGAAATTGCACAAATGGGATGAAACCCTGTGTCATTCCGATGCATGTGTTCCTTTCCCCTCTTGTACATCACCCTCGTCGGCATTTAAACAGTCCTGTTAATGACAAGCTAGCACAAAAAGAAACAGTTTTATTACGTCTTTCATTTTGCCATGGCTAATTAGTTATGGGATTCTTTACATTTAGATATATTCACATGCTTTGGCCATACACATTACTAAAAAGTGCACAGTCGATTAGAATAAACACAATACCAGCGTGAAATATTGCGGCAGAAATCGTGAAACAGCTTTACGTGTGCAAATTTCGTTCGACTAAGAAGTCAATAAAATGTAATGGACAAATTCAAATATATTGTAGATATGCCTGTAGTAATCCCCGAACAGTAAAAGCCGTACCATAGGCAGGTAAAGTTTTAGGCCATCAATCAATAGTTTTTTATCACAAAGGCATAACATTACACTGATATAGTTTAAGCCGTTGTAGAAAGCCATTCCGGAACAGTAAATGATTTACGATAAGTGTATAATTTATACTACATAGTGCAGTGATTGCTTAGTGGTTAAGATCCTGGGCTAGCAATAAGAACGTTGCCTAGTTAAAATACCAACTAATTGCCACTTTTGGGTTCCAAAGGAAGACCTTTAACTTTTAATAGCTCAAAACAGTGTTTCGTTGTAATTGTAAATGTCTTAGGATGACGGCGTCTATTAAATGCTGAAAATGTAAGCTAGTGGATAGTCTTGGGCTATCAACCGGTCGGTTGTGAGTCTGAACTTGGCCTCTTCTTTGCTTAGCTATACAGTACAAGTATCTCTGTATACACCAACTGAATCGTTGGTAATGATCATATTAGCTGTACTTTGTACTCATTTGGCAACCAGAGTTACAATTCAGTTCAAGCAATTAAGACAGCAACACCTTGCTACAAACCCCAAGCTGGCAGTTTTACTTTAATGACACTTAAAGACTTAATCTTTTAATCAATACTCTTAATCAGTACCCTAAACAGTGAGCCATTACGGTCCCCAGGGGAAATCTACTTTTCATTTATGGTACCTCTGAACGACTGAGTATTTAGACCATGAAGCAGGTGCGGCTTTATGTAGCACAAGGGTGTTGTCAAAATAAATAAGCGAATTTCAACCATTTAACTTATTTAATTTGTCTCAGCCATTAAATTAATATCATTATGAATGAATGTATGTATTACACAGCGATCTAGATTTCATTCCATCATTAATACAGCTGTAAGGACAAAACAGAATGGATGTCTTAAAATGCTTGCACAACAGCTACTGACATTCAGCCATACCATGTAGCATTTTGTACCACACAAGTCGTATTTAAAAATTAATGATTTGGAAAATCATGACTTGCTTAAAATGAGAGTTGTAAATTGTTTGATCTACATCTCATCTGAGAGGTTTCAAAAGCTCTTTATTTCCAGTTGATTCAGCACTTACACTCAAACTCATGAAACGTGAGACGTTACACTTTGTTTTTCCTTTTTTCTTTCTGGCTTTTAAAATAATGCAGACTTGTTGCCCTAACCAGTGAGTCCAACTTTCCAACTTGACCATTATCCAGTGAAAATATCCAGCAATTCAATCCTCAACCCAAATATTCTTAATATTATATGCTGTGGTCTCTTTATTAACAGAAATAAAGTACTATACAACTTTTAAAACTGCGAAATAAATGATGCACACAGTGATATTATTGTTTCTCTCTTTACTCATACTTTGTACTCATACTCATGTTTAAAAATGTGGGTACTAAATTAGCCCTCACTGTTCCTTTATTGAACTTGTAAACTGTATTTATATCAACCGGAAGGAAAACCACAATTTCTAAGTACAACAAGTGGACATTTAATGGATTTAAACATAACACAGACTCATTTGTTCAGCTATTTAGTGTAAGCAGAATATTTATTTCTTGAAATAAATTAAACAGAAGAAGAAATGAAGAAAATATGTACACTTTTTACTTAAATACACATTTATTTCTCATTTATTTCTTTGCATACATTCAAAAAATGTATCCAATCAAATTAATTGTGACCGAAATTCTGCAGACTGTTCAGAATACTAATCAAGTACCTTAACCACTAAGCTACCCAGTAATCAACCTTTAAATAGACTACAATGTCATTTACTTTTGTGTATTACATTTCTAATGATGCTATTACACATATTAAAAATGCATTTTAAAAACCATTTATGTCATAGTTTTTTAATAGGTTCGTAAACCAGATTTGTCCACTCAAAATACTTCTCTTAGATTTGAGTTTGGACGTTCTAACATACATTGGAAAGACGCCACTGGTTTAACATTTTAACAAGCTTTATATAATAAAAAAGGCATTTATTTGTGTATATTTTATACTATGGGTGTTTGTCCCAGGAACTAAAACATATCCATTAATTTCAGGATAATTTACTAAATCTATTTAAAGTAATTCTTTTAGATCTTAATGTTTGAACTAATAATAAAGTAAACTATTATATAGTGTTTACTGTTAATTTACTTATTAAACAGTAATGCATTAACAGTTATGTTGTTTCCCAAATCTGATACTTGATAGATAACTGATCTAAATACTTAAAACAATTATAAATATATTAAACAAAACCCTATTTTGTTACATACATTTTCATACATTTTATTACTTACTGTTTATGATATAAATCCAGAAGTGAAGTTTTTTAATAAAGAAACTGATTCCATGTCCATCTGTCACTGACGCCTGCAGAAGATCAGATGAGAGTAACTGATGAACACAGTGAGTCGAGGCTCTGGGTTGCCAGAGTGGGCGGTTTTCCTTAATGATCATGAATAGTGTGGGTGGGTGCACAATCTTTCTTAAAGAAAAATGCAACTGATTCCATCTATCCACTTTTTTTCTCCCTAGTTTTACCATTGTTACCATCTTATTTAGGATCACGGTGGGACATGAATACAGTAAACATGTACAGTAAAATATCGTTCCTGCTACATTCATTTTGTGGCTGATGTCTGACCTACAGGGCATCTAGAGATGGTGGTATCATACCCACCCTCAGTAGTGGACACATGTAGCAATATGCAAAAATATGAACAACTCCAAGCCAGTAAAGTTCCAGATGTTTATTGTCTTAATGATACAAGTGAGCAGAAATACAAACCTGAGTGATTTTCATAAAGGCTGATTTAATGTGACCAAATCATTCTTACTCATCATGGTGACATGATGTGCAGCCAACGCACCACTCACATAAAAAGTGAACATCAAGATCTGGCTTATTTGTGTTCCAGTTTTAGTATACAAATGGTTATATAAATATAAATGTATTTCATATTAACATATTTATACAAAGAAAAAAAACAATTGTGCACGTCATGGTTAAAGAAGATACATGTTGAGATGATGGTAGATGTAGTACCAGTTGGATGCACTAAATATATCTCTGTGACTTACTTTTGCTTATCTGCTAGACAATTTAAATACGTAAGTAAAACACTAAGCTGATTCAGATAACCATGCCCAAACTTTCCAACAGCTCTGCTCGTGTATAGGGAGCCATTTTAAGCCACAAATTTAACAGTTTTGTTTTGTACAGATCTCAGTTACTGTGGGATCTGTAACGAGTCCAGTATAAACTGGAGATAAAGCAGCAGGTTTGTTCATCAGAACAAGTTGGGATAAAAGCGCAGGCCTTCCACAGAGTCGTCTCGGCATAGATGCCCTATCTTCTCAGCCAGCAGCAGTCTGGAACAAAAGTGTTCAGATATACGTGAATATAATCATACAAGTTTACCCCTCTATTACATATTTCTGTTTAACTCACATTATTTAGAAAACAATGTATTAGGGTTTAATAAAGTTGAATTATTTCCCTTTTACTAGATCAACACAAATTCCTAATGGAAGAAAAGTATGAAATGTAGGTCTGTCAATCATGTATCTCATACTCTATATAAAATATATGCTAAATAAAAACAAAAAGTTACTAAACTACATCTTTTTTTGGTTCATCTTTTATTATAGCTAAATCAATTATAACACTTTTATAATTACTGTATATAAATGTGAATAATCCTGTTCAGACTTGTAATACCATATGATGATGTTTAATGCCATAAAGTAGCTGTTATTCCAGCAGTACCTTTCTTTTGCAAGAAGAACAGACAGTCCTAAAAGTTTTGCAAACTCCTCCGCTGTTAAAGAGCCCTTTTCAGACACCTGGAAACAAGAGAAACGGTGTTTAATAGGGGTCAAAATCCTGAGACTAATATACAAAACTTTGGTTTAAAAGCCATCAGGTCAACTTCAGCACTCTTCTCACATTTTTTCTATTCTCAGACTTTCTAAAAAATAGTAAAACTAACATCTGACCAATAAGAAATGCGAAATATTTCTCTATTAAGATAGGAGTTTCTAACTAAAAGGGCAAAGAGCATCAAAGTGACTGAGGCAAAGTGACTAAGTAAATAGTACAGGTGTTCCTGGGATCAAATCCCACGGCCACTCAAAATATATAGTGTGGTGAACCTTAAAGCTAACCTTTGCAGAGGATTTTATCAGTACACAATCTCATATCAAACACAATCATCTCCAATGGGAGGAAGCACCCAGTGTAAACCCGGGATCAAACCCAGAACCATCTTGCTTTGAGGTGACAGCCACTGTGCCGCACCCTTTGCACTTCAGTTTTCTTATTAGATTTCTTAGCAAGTGCTGCTGGTCCTCATATGTAATAGCAATGTAATAAATATCATTGTGTTTTAATAGCTGTACAGAGTTTACAACAGTGGCTGGACCACATGCATTGATTTGATTAATGTATCAGGCAATAATATCAAACCCAAAAAATAATACAGAACGGTTTATTTTGAATGGTTCCATTTTTTCCTTTTAATTTTGACTTTGTATGGAATGAACCGAGGGCCTCGTATGCTTTCAGCTGCTAAAGAAGCATAAAAGAAATTTGCAGCACACGGTTGTGGTTTGGGCACCGCTCCACACTCCGGTTCCCCAAACCCCCAATTAAATATGATGTATAGTTAGTGCCTGAGGTACTTCTAAGTGATTTAGCAGGAACTTCATGATAGACGTTTGACACTCACGTTATCTAAAGCAGACGTGATCATTTCTTCTTCACTGTGAGACTGAAGTTGAACCACCATCACACCACTGTCGAATACACGCAGTCTAAAAAAAGAAACAACAATCTGACTGATTCCCAGCGAAAAATTCAAGCCAGGCTTCCTTAAGCCATATCCAACTATAACACACCAAGTCTTTAGTCAGTGGTTTGCTGGTATTAGAAGCACGAACGGATGTTTTCTTTTGAAAGATGAAAAACAAAGGCTTGAATTGGCCTCTGAAAACAGGAAGTCTGCCAAGAAGCAGTTCCTCTGGCTTGCATCCTGTTAGATACACTCAAGCCCCCTGGAAAAAAAGTGTACCTACCTGAGAGGGAGTTTTAGAGACTCAAACATCTTGCAGGCATTGACCAGATCCTCTGGAGAGAGAAGCTAGAAATCAAAAATAAAATATAAGAAATAGTTCTATGTAGCAGGGTTATCCTAAACTTATTAAAAACTTTTTAAGATTAGAAAATCCGAGTTTGAACCCCAGTGCTGTTACCATTAAGTCAGACAATTGCAAAGACAGTGTTGATTATTGTCCAGCATTCTCGATGCTGAACCCAGGCACTGATAAATCCTGTGCCTGGTAAGCAAATTAGACAAGCTGTGGTAACCCTAAAGGTTGCTCAAAAGCTCATTTGTGGCAACCTGGTCTGAAAGAGTTACGTTTTGATTACAATGCCGGCATCTTAATCACTAGGCTGCTTGTATGTGTACCTCCATTCCTCGTGCTCGGTTTACTAGGCAGTAGACCTCGGTAAGAGCCATCATCCCTCCTCGCTCCTGTAAATGAAAGAAAACACAATAATAAGATATAAAAGTACACTTATCATTTCTGTGTTGGTAAAGCATATATGGTTTGTTGGTACCAACAAATGTACAACATATATTGAGCCATAAGATTTGTGTTACTGTAACTGATAAAGTAATCAGTTGTTGAAAGCACTTATGCTCACTTACCTCCAAAGGGGCTTGTAGCATGTCTCCCAGCTGTTTAGCAAGCTGCATGTGATAATGTGTCCCTGAGCCATGAGTTTCCCTGGTTACAGGGTTGGCAATACCCATGCTCAGCAAATATGACTTAAAACGTATAGTCTGCAAAAAGACAAAAATATACTTAATTTAAATGATCTGACTTTTTTATAAAAAATATTCACCTACATATTTACAGATACATGTGAAAAACCTGATTACTTTGATTGAACATTCTTTGATTTGCCACTTGTATGGCACAACAATCGATTATTCTAGTCCAAATACAATTTAGCTCTCCATTAAACAATCCTCTTGCAAACCCAACTACTAAAAAGCCTTATTTTACTTCCCAGACTCACCTCATCTTCAGTAATGTCTCCCTGCTTGTCTTTGATTTTATTTGCGATGGATCGAGAAAGCTCAACCATCTCTTTTGCCTGATTAAGGAAAAAACAAGAACATGTTACCCAAATTTTACACTATATTACTATAAGAGTACCAGATGTAGACACTCTGGAGAAGAGTGACGTGAGTGCCTGACCTTCTCCATGAGCTTGCTGAGATCTTCAAAGGCCTGAATGAAACACAAAGAGCAGGAAAATGGCATTACAGAAATGAATGTGCTGGAATGGCTAAATAAGCTGGCATAAAACTGGCATAACGCTGGTACTGTAAGATATTAATCTAAGAGCTTCGTATAATATATTGTATACTGTTTCATGTTGAAAATAGGGCTGTCCACAACCAAGGATTTTGTTGGTCGACCAGTGGTCGTCATTTACTCCAACTAATCGACTAATAGTC
>JAOUQU010000006.1:723843-736471 GCA_028566735.1 Ammoglanis amapaensis
TAAGCATACAGGAAGACGCCCAATCAGAAGCGAGTTCGTCAGTCAGATTGTAAGCATACAGGAAGACGCCCAATCAGACGCCAGTTCGTCAGTCAGATTGTAAGCATACAGGAAGACGCCCAATCAGAAGCAAGTTCGTCGGGCGGCCTGTAAGGATACAGGAAGACGCCCAATCAAAAGCGAGTTCGTCAGTCAGAATGTAAGCATACAGGAAGACGCCCAATCAGAAGCGAGTTCGTCAGTCAGATTGTAAGCATACAGGAAGACGCCCAATCAGTCAGAAGCAAGTTCGTCGGGCGGCCTGTAAGGATACAGAAAGACGCCCAATCAGACGCCAGTTCGTCGGGCGGACTGTAAGGATACAGGAAGACGCCCAATCAGAAGAGAGTTCATCTGGCGGCCTGTAAGGATACAGGACGACGCCCAATCAGAAGAGAGTTCGTCTGGCGGCTTTTCTGGAGCTGAACGAATCACACGGCTGGACGGAAAAGGACCAATCACATGCGGCCCTTCATTGGCCCACCACATGGCCTGGTGGCATGAAGAAGTGTTGCATGTATATATTCAGTGTAAATAATCCATCCTTATCCTTTTCAGTCATGATGGAACACACCAGGTGAATACACTAAACACCCAAACAGGTCGTTAGTATTTTTCATGGTACAGAGACAACACAAAAGTATTTCAGTATCTTTAATTCACCGTATAATTCATCTAGGTTTGTTAGTCTAAAACCCATTCTTCATATCACCACACTCTTACCTTGAAGGCCTGATGAATAAAACCATTAAACAACTTTGAATTAACACTCAACATAGAACCATTTGCATGTCTCTTACTGACCAGGCAATGATTTAATGTGTAACAATTAAATGGGACACAATTCTTTTATTGGCCTTTATTAAAAGTTCTATAAAAAAATGAAACTAAGGTGATAAGCGTTTTACAAGCAGGTAAGAAGGTATCAAGAACTCGAGATGTGACCAGTCATATTACAGCAGATCGATAGTTGATTAAAAGTTACTGCAGTCACAAAAGCACTAAATTAAAATCTCACGTTTGCTCTTGAAGTTATTTTGCTTTAGACAATCTAGATTATATAAGATGCAGTTATGGAGTCTGCATCAGAGTGTGTTTTCTCTGAATTATACATTAGGCCCGATATAATTCAGTCAGAAATACAGTCAGACAATCGTAGTCAATACATCATATAATCGCAGCATCAACAGTGTATAGATGTTTACATCCATCTTAATGACAAAACACCTTTAGTTTATAAAAAGAAAACTTCAACCAATACATTTGCAGTATTCACAATATATACACTCAAGAAATCGTCTGCTCATGACTGTGTACGTTCTCATTTCGTTTCAAGCAAGCTTTTGATGTCTTTAATTCCGTATTCTGATGCGACGGTGATCACGTGATCGAGGGCGTTGATTCGACCCAGAAACTTCACCAATTCTTTAATGTGATCTCTGAGCAGGAGAAACAAACAAAAAAAAGAACACGAGGTCATCTGGTATAATGGACACATAGTACTTTAATCATTAATGAATGCATTCAACATTATGAAAACATGAACTTCCAGAAGAGAGCATGCAAACAACACAAAAACAACACAAACCCAAAACCTTCTTGCTGTGATGTTGCTGTCCACATAGTGGACAATATCAAAATAGCAAAATGCCGTAGAATAAATGCATTCAAGATCATGTTTATTCAAAACACAGTTTTGTAGATGTGGCCAGGGTACTAGTGGTGAGAGAACTGGCTTTGTGGTCAAACAATTGCTCATTTTATTCCTTGAGTAGACAGGTCATGACTGAATTGCCTGTGAGAAAGGCAACAAACCCCTAACTGCGTCCCGGTCACTGTGGCTTGGGCTGCCCACCGCTGACTGCTCATTACTTGTCTGTAGCACAATCTTAAAAAGCATGACTATTGTGCTACAGAGTTGCCTGGGTGTTTGAATATTTATCCTAATCCAGACTTTACAATGGGATGATTTTCATACAAGTACCTTGTATTCCTCTTGTCCATATCAGAACCAATTAAGCTGTTACGGTAGAGTACACTGGCCAGATGCATCATGTACCGGCATAAATTTTCCAGCTGCGGTAGAGTCTGTTGGCCCTTTAGACTGCTAAACCACAGCACAGGGAAACACTCCACCACCTGGAGAACAACAGACACGAGGGCATTATGACAGCATCTAATGAAACCGCAAGTTTAATCCTGAGATAAAAAGAACATGCATAGACATACCTTCCTACACTTTTCCACACAGTCCTCACCAACATCGGTTGTCTGCAAGGCTGAGAGGATGTACCGGTTAAGCGTGCTATCAACAGCAAGCTCCTTAAGAGTGTTTTGAGACAGAATTCCATCCCATTGCAGGATGTTTCCCAACAGCTAGAGAAGAAAATCATTATACAGTCATTTGCAATTATTTGTGAAAAACAAAGCCCTTCAGAGAACAACTGAATCATTCTGAATTATTAAAATTTATTAATTTTTTTTTTTTTTAGCAGTGGGACTTTAACTCTGGGTTTGTGACTTCGGTAGGGTGGTTGCACGATTTATACTACCTTCACACAAGACCAGAACTGCCTCTGGGAGAATAAATAAGCACTGGAGTCCTTGTTTTCCATGACACTGAAATCAAAAGACACTGTGTAAAAAAAAAATCATGTAGCACATACACGAAGCCGATGTGTCCAGTTATGGGAAACCTACTTTTTTGGAAACAGAGGCATAAAGATGTCTTCATCCAGGGTCCGCTGTGTACGCATCACAATGGTCCTTAGCAGTTCCTAGCAATAAAAAAAAACAGAGTGAATGTTCAGCATCACATGTTTCCATAAAATATTTTTTAGATTTAGAATACTTTTTCACCACAGCTTTTACACACAGAAGAATTAATTCTTTACATTTAACCCGATCCGGGCAGTAAACGGCTTTGCCATGGTACTCAGGGAGCAGTTAGGGGTTTGGTGCCTTGCTCAAGACCATTCCAGTCATGGCCTGATGACTCTCAAAATCAAACTGGCAACCTTCTGATCACAATCCCAGTTCTCTAACCACCAGGCCATGGCTGCTTTTCTTGTTTTGTACGAAAACGTTTAAGATGGAACTCCATGAGCATTATGGGTAACGATATTTAAGTGCCAAACCATAAATTCTAGTTATATTTGAAAGTTGTGGCTGTGAAAAACAGGAGCGGCTCAGTTCTCTAACCTGGGTGTTGCGGTTTTCTCCGTGCAGCACAGTAGGATAACCTTTTATCAGACGGCGCATGAAGGCCACCAGCCGGAGAGTTTCGCTACTGGATAGTGGGTCCCACACCTGCTCGACGAGCACTGAACATACAAACCATAGGAGGCAAGACTGTTTAAACATTTACTTAAGACAAATCACAAACACAGTGTTGAAGTTGCATGTACTTTTAAGTAACAGGTAAGTCGAGGAAGTGATAAATGTGTTAATATTGCAGACACCTGTGACTAGGAGGATCAAACCCTAACACCTTCCTGGGTGGCACCAGACTCGGTGTGACTGATCTGATGAGCTGTTTAGTTTAGCTTTGCTCTCATAACAAAACATCAAATGAAGTTTATAGCCATGATCCGCAGGCCAAGAACAGAATTACATTGAATTGAAAGAAAAAATAATGAATCAGCAGTCAATGTACTGATCACAGCCGCTCATTATAATGCATAAACGCTATAGTTAACTGTGTGTGTGTGTGTGTGTGTGTGTGTGTCAGTGGCAGAGCCATGGCTGAACAGTGTTACCTTACCTAACAGCTATTGTCACTATACATGTGCTTATGAGTTCTTTCTCTTAAAGCTGGACTGACCTGCAAGTTTTGGAAGGAGCACCCTCTCGATTATGGCGGGTAGCAGACCGGCGTCGACGTCATCCTCTTGCTCAATGTTCTGCTCCTCGAAACCATAAAAGAGTAATGCCTCGAACCATGACAAGTGCTCGAAATTCAGACAGTCATCCTGCACAGACAAATATGCACTCCTGTTAAATGCCAGCAGAACCACCTTCTAACCTGGAGACATGAATGGCCATGAGAATCTGTATACCTCCAAAGGGGACCATGGGATTAACTGCAGGCGGATCAGAGGATTAAAGAGCTTGGGTAGACACAAGCCAATGTAGGCGTCATCGTAGCATTTGAAATACAGCTTCCTCCACGCCTCAAATCGGGACTTAATGCCGTCTAAGGAATTGAACTCCTCAAAGACGTCCTCGAAAACTTTCTTTGATTCCATTAAAATGCGATCTACAAAGCAAACATTTATTTATTGGAATTTTAAGGTCGTTTTACACTTAGGTTACATTCATCACAGAAAATGTCTTCTCATTACTCGAGATTAATCACACATTTATATGGAACACACTCATGGATAATGAGTAAGCACTGTGAAAAGCATCAGGAACGGTTACAATAAATGATCATAAAATGATAGAATGTTTTTAAAATATCAGAAAAAAGGTGATTTAATTTGAGTTATGATTTTTTGTACATGCACTGTGGCAATCAACTAGCAATTAAATCCAGAATCTGCACTGTGGTAAGGCCTTAAGCAAAACCTGCTCAGCTCCTGTGCTCAGAACCCAGCTTTTAAACAAGCCGGGACGTGTGTAATGGCAAATATGTACTTTTAATAGCCGACTTATACTCTGAAGTTTGATGCAGAAGTGTATCTTGATATGAAACCCCGACACAAAGCCTCAGCATCAGCCTTAATATGCCAGCATCAAAAACATCACACCTCTTTCTAGGTTGAAGCTGGAGATGTCCGTGGAGGTCTCCTCGTCGTCGCTGGACAGCCCCTCCTTGTGTTCCGTTCTGGTTCCGTTCTGTTCTCGAGCCTGTCTGCGGCGTGCTCTGTTCAAACCGAGTCAGATCACTCGATCACTAATGATTATTAGCAATTGTAATTTTCAATCCATGTGCGGTATGGTGTACCTTCTGGCCTCGCGCTCGGCTACTCTTCTCTGCTTACTGAGTTCATGGTAGGCTGCGCGGTCTCTGCCGAAAGGGTCCAAATTGGGGGCCATGACAGCCTTACCTGCAACAGACAGGTGTGAAATTGAACTTCTAGTACAACAATAGTCGAGCATTTTCATTTACTTCACTGAAGCAGCCCCAAGTTCACCCAAAAATCACAAGTAACTGCTGGTGTGTCAAATTATTATGGCCACTATTATGGCAGCGGTAATTCATAAAAGCACTGGCAAACCGAGTACGAGTCCATCCTTGCAGTTCAGGTACATTTAAGACAGGTGGTCCCTGGGTTGGATGTACTAAAGGATGTCAAGTATCAAAATGGTTCACTAATTCCATCATTTTAACCTGACTGAGCATGTGGAAGCACAAATAATAGATTTTCTCAGGCGATGGAGTCTCACCAATGCCCTGGACAACCTACCAGGACCTCACTGAGTCACTACCGGTGATGGACGTATTATGACACTACAGTGTATTGATAAAAGAAACTATTATCGTTGACCTGATCACATGAATGCTGCATACTTACTGACATCACACCATAGCATGATACCGCCACATCAGAATTGCTCCTGTCTAACTTAATTCAGAGAGAAATGTCCGTATCTGACATGAACGTGTGCTTTCACTGGACTCATCACTTGTCAAAGAAAGATGCAACGATAATGTAAAAGGCTTAACTGGAATGTTGATGACAACAGCACAATGTGCCCAAACAAACAGTGTGTCTCGAAAGTGTGAGCGCATAAAAGGGGGAAAAGAAAAGAAAAAAAAAATAATGAGGCCATTCAAATAAATCATAAAAACCTTCAAGATGGACTGACTTGAAAGGCTCGAAAACTCCGCCGATTCATCTTTAATATCATCCTGTCTTCTCTGGACACGCCGCGTGGCCCGTTGCCTTAGTAACTGGTGCATTGCAGCCTCCAGCTCCAGCACGACAGGCACCTGAAAGATATGATGGATTCTGTGACGACTGTTTTTCTATGCTTGGGGTTGGAGAGTGAAGGTTCTGTAGCTTGGAGTGTTGAATTTAGAAACACACTATGTTCTTTGTATTCTTCAAATAAAGGTAACAAATCCAAGTCCAATCCAAAATTTGATGACATGCTTGGCTAAAACATGTCGCTTCAAAAATAGATGCAAGATCTGCTGTAAATAAAAATTTCTCCCTCTTAGTGGGCTGATCCAAAGACCACAGAAGGATTATCTATTAACATTTAAACACAATCAAGTGTGCCTAATAACAAAACATACATACACACACTGTTTAAAACCAGAGGTAGTGAAAGCGAAGCCGGCCAATGACGTTAGCGAGAAAAGAGCAGAGCCAATCGATGAGCTTGTTGTCAGTCTGAGTGGCTGTTTTCCACGTGGTCCTAATGTTTGTTGTCCTTCCTGTCTTATTTTTAACATAGTGCACCATTGTTATAGAACAGTATAGACTACAGGGGCCCAAAACTGCCTTTTATAACAGTGCAGTGGACATGTCCACTTCTAATAAACAAAGTCCTCAGAGCAAATCATAATTGCTTCGGTTTTAAAGAGCCCTACATAAATCTCCCTGTGAGATAAACTATACACTTGATGTAGCATCTTCAATAGTATTTTTTAATATTGTCAGAAAAACAGCCACATATATCATGTCACCGGTGATCGTTTTATTAATGTGTGTGTGTGTGTGTAATACATTTAAAATAACCACCATCAGATTCAAGATTCATCAACATCAACAATTCAATCAGCGGGCAAGCGTACGCGGTGAAAAAGAACACTCGCTTCGTTTATTCTTACCTTTTCACTGAAACACTCAAGCAAGTCTCGAACATACCCTCGCATTTCTTGCAAGAATTTGTACTGCTCTGCAGCATGCAGCGAGGCATCTTCCAGCTGTAGGATGTTGCTGTCGGCTTCCTGCAGCTCTTCCTGGATCTGCTCGTAGCGCCGGCTGCTCGAATCGTGGCCCTGCCGCATGATGCATAGCCTGGCACACACAATAAACGACATCAACATTCAATTGGTTGATTAAGATGATTAAGATTTAAATCATTTTCTGTTTTTTGTTGTTACACATTTCAGGTATTGCACAATTAAGATGTTGCAATACAAGATAAGAGTCAATTGTACTCATCTTACTTCCAGAAGCACTTCTAATCAATCATGAGCGAGTTAGGATGGATTATAAAAGTGCAAAAATGAAGGATGTAATGATATGACATGATTCACAATACTGTGTTAATGCTATCATTTTTAAAACAATGAAATCAAATTATGTTATGAGCGTAAAGAGTCATTTTACTATTTCTTATAAGAAAAAATCGTGTATTTATCTAAGCAATAAATGTAAAAGGTGATGAGATCAGCAGAAGAATCATCCAAGTGAACTGATTTGTACTGATTTTTTGGGAACTGTTAATTCGGTAGAGGGAACCAGGCTTCGCTTTGATCCTACCTGTCCATGAGGCGTTTCTTTACCAGAGCGGTAGTAATGGGAGCGAGGTTGCTGCTCGGGGCTGGGTAGGGCACCATAGTTTCTGATTTTACAGATTTTATAGCGGCCGGTTCCATCACTGCGTATCCGTACTGCATGCCGTAGTTGGCGGCGTACTGCTGGGCATCGTAGGTAGCTTGATAGTACATGCTGGCATCTTCTGGCTGACTTGTTTGAACCTATGGAAGTAGTTACAGTGCGATTTAGAACTGTGCCTCTGAATAAGGAACACGGTTTCTCAGCTAGACTGCTAATGTGTTGAATGTTTACCTGTGGTATGCTAATTCCCTTCCTGATCTGCTCCTGTTCCCAGCGACTGACTTCCTCATCGTTGCCCTCTGCATCCAGAGCCTCGTCATCTCGGCATTCGATACCTGAGACAAATTCGAGACAAACTTGAAATCTCATACTACAGGGGAAAAAAGTAACCGGAAACAAATTGAAGAAGAAATCCCTATTTATCCGGGTTTGAGGATAGCCCTACAGTGCACTGGTTCATGCATTATAGTGACCGATAAAATAATTCAGTAGGGATGTAACGATATTCTTTAGAATTCGATTCTTTTAAGATTAATCATCAGCAGGGGGCGCTGATACGAAATATATTTTCAACAAAACATGAATCTAGTACTTTACTTGTATACAAAAGAATCATGTCGCATCTTGTGTAGTGTGTATGTCTCGACAATTCAGTGTTTCCAATAAAAAATTAAAAAAAAGCTGCCGGCGGCAACACTCACAGACACACACAAAAACCACTCCCACCACCACACTAACCGATCTCCTCTGCAATTTTCTGCTTCTGGCTTTTCTGCTTGACGCCACTGAAGACGATCCTCTTCTCATCATCGTCGCTGCCGCCTTGTTCATCCTCGTGAACCAGCCGCTTATTGGAGATCTCGGGCTCGACGATAGGCGTGTCGCCACCAAGCTCGCGAGCCATTTGTCGACGTTTACGGGCAGCGTGAATGAATGCTGCGTCCGGAATCTCACCTGCATCGCAACCGAAAATACAAACTCATAAAAAGTCACAGGCAGCGTGAAACTGAACACAAATACGAGCAGAAAAACACACCGGGTCTGAGAGAGTTGAGGGCAGATATAGACTGAGAGAAGGCGGAACCACCACTCCTCTTGGACTCGCCATCTTCATCCTGGTCGTCATTACTGTCCACCTCCATCTCGACTTCACCTTGTTCACTGCTGCCCCTGCTGTTCATTGGTTCTTCTTTAACAGCCACAGCTGGCAGGCTTGACCCACCTACATGCAATCAAATTAAATGTTTGTAAAAAAAAATATGGAATATGAAACTGTGGAATCAGTATGCAGTATTATACCTGAATTGTAAGCCTTTGTTTGGTAATGATACAAGAAGGAAAATGTAAAAAAAAAATCCTTGTAGGTTAATTTCTTTTACCAGAGGCTTCAAATGAAAGCTTGTAAACCCCAATAGGAGAACCTTGTATAGACGGATTGCTTTGTTGTTCGAGTTGCACACAAAAATACGAACAAAATGTTGGACGCTATACAATCTGGGGGTTCAAATCTCAAGAAGGCATGGGATTAGGCACTAGGATTAGAAACCTGGGTTGTGAGATCGTGTAATTCCCTAGTGAACATGAGACACTTGGGTTTTGTTACAAACCGTTATTAAATGTATGGCTGGTTTTCTCATCTCGGTACTCCTTCTTGAGCTGCTTTACAATCTTCTTACTATAATTCGACTTCTTCACTCGAAACACTTCAGTGTCCTCTGAAATTAAACACAGTAAAAGTGTTAATAGGTCTGCCTTTTCAATTTCATTGCTGGCGCTCAAGTTTTTTTTAAAAATGATTACAGGAGCAATTTTACCTGATCCATGACTTCAAAATAAAAAAAGAAAAGAAATACAGGACAGGAAACACAAAAAATGCAGGAAAATACACAAATGCACAAGACGTCTAAAGATACGTAATCAACCGGACTGGCAAATTGAAAGTGCATAAACTACATAGGTTCTAAAATAAAAACAAGAATAAGCTCTTTATAACCTAATAATACTATTTGGAAAATATATTCCTAAATATCAATTTTTATAGTTTATTTATTACATATATATCAAGTAAAGCTTTATAGTTCTTCGCTGTAGACTGCAGAAAAGTACTTTTGCACCAAATTTAGTACTTTTTACAAAAGTATTCATCTGTATTTAACCCAACCCAAGCCGGTGTGTTGGTGTCAGTCAGATAAAAGCTGCTTCTTTGTAGTAAGTGGCTGGTTATGCACGATATGCTTTATTGACTCAATCCCCAACACCTCCCTCCCCACACCCTCACTACACGAGGTAAACAGAAGCACTGTTTGGAACAGTGTAGTGCACCAGTACCAGTGTAGTGCACCAGTACCAGTGTAGTGCACCAGTACCAGTGTAGTGCACCAGTACCAGTGTAGTGCACTTCACGTCCACAAATGTCTCTCTCGAGCAGGATTTACCTTCCTCGTCGTTGAAACTGAGTAGACTCGCTTTCGCTTCTTCTTTCAGCTCTTTCTGCTTCACTTTATCTTTCGGCGGCTTGATGGAGTTAGTCTGGACTCCGTTACCATGGCTACTAAGAGAATTGGCTCCGGGAACAGTGACGGAAGCAGCCGCGGTATTTGTGCTATTAGCTCCGGGCCCGCATTGCTGTTGCTGTACCGGCTGCTGCTGCTCGTTCTCCTCGTTCTCCTCTTCGTCCGACTCGTTCCTGCGCCTTAAATTACACTTTTTTGCTTTCTTAAACATCGTGATACGGACACGTGTATATAAAACCACAAAAAAGAAGCAAATTCTAACGTTGTGTGTGCATGCAAAGCGGTAAAAACAAAGCTAACGATGCTACAAAGTCCACCATCTTTTGCCTGCACTGCGTGAACGTCTTTCTTCTTTTTCTCGCGCACAAACAGACGCGTCCTTGACGCGGCGCGTTCACTGCTGCCACCTGCCGGAAGCGACATACACCTACAGCATTTAGCAGAGCAGTTACAGTAAACAGTCTGAACAATGATGGTAAAGAGCCTTGCTCAAGAGTCCAACAGTGGCACCATAGCAGTGGGGAGGTTTTCAACTGCCATCATGTAGTCTAATCACTAGGCTACGACTAGTCCTTACAGTAAACGTTTTAGTTCCAGTTCTGATTGTTTTAAAAGCCCTGGTAAAGTCTTAATTTGTTACCCTCTAATAAATTGCTTTAAACTCACTGTAAAATCAGTTATGGCTCATTCCTCTCGTTTTTTGCACCATACACATTTCATATCGCTGTGCACAAACCAAGAAGAAATTTTAAAATATTTAATCAAATGTTACATTATAAAAATGTCTAACAAATAATGTACTCAACCGTGCTTGCTTTGTTTGCTTGTGTTGCTTTCAACTCTCTCCGTTCAATATCTGCAATGTTGCTGATCAATAAAAGTTATATTAAAGATTCTTTCTTTTTATTATCATGTTTTAACTCCTTTCTTCCTAGCTTGCTCTTATAGTATTAACTATTATAATAACATATGTTGCTATTATCATATCATATTATAAGCTTGTATACTATAATAGTGTTACAATTAATATTAATAATATAATCTATCTATTTTATCCTTCAGTCGACTTCGACCCTGGGTTACTCTGTGGACCGCTACCGATCCCCAGAGTATCTGGGCAATTACATTTTACGGGGTAGGTTGCCAGGTCTTTCCCCAACCCTGTATCTCTACAGGGATCTTGTGTGTGACTACTGGACAATTTACACATTTCCTATCAACCTAGTGCATGTTTTTGGATTGTCGGAGGAAACCGGAGTACCTGGAGGAAACCCACGCTGACACAGGAAGAACATGCAAACTCCTCAAAGAAAGTCCCCAGCCCGACCCGGGGGATCGAACCCGGGACTTCTTGCTGTGAGGCGACAGTGCCCAATAATATAATATACCTACATTTATTATAATATAATGCATAATTATACATTATTATACATTCTAGTGTCTATAAATAAAACAATCCAAATGTGGTATGACAAATTTAAGTCTAGCCTCTATGACCACAAAAGAAATACAATTTGCTTGTATACAAAATAAATAAAAGAAGTTTTTTAAGGCTACAAAGTAGAAGAAGCAGAAAGGAAGCTACCCACATTCCATTTTGATGGAGGTGGAGGTACAGATGCATCTATAACTTAATCATGTCATATATTGTTAAAGGTGAGAACAAAGCCCTCTCATTCTGGTTGGTATTTTAAGTAAAGACGATGATCAACACTGACTTCCTAAGTGATGAAAAACAAATATAGAAGCAGGACATACCAATGCTGTGGTTAACACATGAGATAAGTATGAATGGTGCTGGTAAACAAACTTGATTCTGCAGCAGTCCAGATGTTGTGCAACACAACCAAGCTGACTTACCAAACAACAAAATGCAAGTTTCAAGATTCCTTTTAAACCAGATGTTCATAACAACATTCAAAAATTCTTAACATAAGTATTGGAACCCAATACAATTCCATCTACAGAACAAAATGTATTTAGTTTATGCTTTTTTCTTTTTTTTTACAGAATAACATTCATAAGTATTAAAATAATTTAATACAGCAAATCCTGTAGTGAAATATTTACATTATTCCGAAAATACAGTTATTTAAGTTTATTTGTAATCATTTGATAACTTATCAGCTGGTATCAGCCGAATCTTAAGACTCGTTGCTGATTGGCTGCTTCGATTCGACAGGCAGCCAATCACAACGCTTCAATGTTTCCCAAGCACAGGCTGCTATAAATCTCTCGATTTCCTAAAAAGACTTTCTCACGAAGTCAGAGAGAGAGAGGAGAGGTGCAGATTATTCCAGGTATTTCATATTTTACACTAATTATTCATGCAGTGCAGTTAAAAGTTAATGTGATTTATTATGTGCTTTGTGTTCTTTTATAAGTGGTAATAATAATAATAACCATAACTTAAATCATAACCACTCAATCAATAATAACTTTTAATAACATCAGTTTCTATTGGGGGTTTTATTTCTATATTACTACATATTAAATGTCCAGCATTTAATCATCTTTATATATATATATATATATATAAATATATTTTTTTCCTTT
>JAOUQU010000006.1:757796-780683 GCA_028566735.1 Ammoglanis amapaensis
CCAATGGAATTTGGCCGACTAGTAATTTTTTCGGTCGACCAACGAATAATCGATTATTTGCGGACAGCCCTACTAGTAATACAAAGGATGCCGGTTCGAATCTCACCCATTGCTCAGATTGTATAGTATAATGTAAATCGCTTTGGATAGATGCTCCTCAGCTTCAGCTAAGTGCTGAAAATTGAAATATGACTTTGCGAATAGTGTTAAGTGTAACGTTTTGTGTAGGTTTTCGCAGTAGACTGGAGTCCTGATGGGCAGAGGGTGGCCAGTGGTGGTAAAGACAAATGTCTCCGGATGTGAGTAGAACACTTAATACACACACATTGTGTTAATTAACATATACACTGATGTATTTCACACCACATGATTGAAATGTTTCACACACACACACACCCTCATCCCCAGATGGAGAAGATAGTTGAGCTGCATCATCTTTCCGTGCATCGACCGACCCGTCAGGTTTCTCATGGTCATCATTCAGGAACGACAAGACAGCTGTGAACCTCACGAGGGCACTGGGTAATTAGGTCACGGTTCATTGGACTGCGTCGGCTTACTGGACACAGCGACGTGCTCTAGAAGACGAGAACGTTCCGCTCGTGATACACTCGCAAGGACTCGTCTGTAACCTTTTCACACTGTCATTGTTAAAGCTCTAAAGGTAAAATGTGTGTATTGGATCCTAATAAACGAATTGTTAAACTATTTGACATAAGATGGATCGTTTGTTTTCGGTTTTCTGCTGCATTTGTGTTTACACTCCAGTTTAGCGAGGATTCAGAAACGTCGTCGTAGATTGGCGCCGATCGAATGTT
This sequence comes from Ammoglanis amapaensis, assembly GCA_028566735.1. Taxonomy (NCBI): domain Eukaryota; kingdom Metazoa; phylum Chordata; class Actinopteri; order Siluriformes; family Trichomycteridae; genus Ammoglanis; species Ammoglanis amapaensis. The sequence goes on from JAOUQU010000006.1 coordinate 758,615, forward strand.
TTTTAATGTGAACTGTAAACATCAAGGCACCACCAGATGCAGAGAGGGAATACTTTATTCACAACAGTGATCAATCCATTGTCTTGAAGGTTATCGTGCGCCCTTTTGTGGACCTGTGTCGTTTTGACGTGGAGGCTTTATGTCGCGACATGGTCAATTTGACGCAGGAGCATAAATTGGCCTTTAGTGTGGGATATATTAGCCAGCCGGTAAACATTGTATCCTGAAAGTTGTCATTAGATGCAGGAAAAATGGATTATTTCATACCGTGTTTCCCCGAAAGTAAGACAGTGTCTTACTTTCTTTTCATCCCCAAAAGCCCCACTATGTCTTATATTGGAAAAAAGTTGTCGAATTTTTTGTTTTAACCATAAAAAACTATGTGGGCAGGAGGCGGCGCTCATTAAGATCAGAGGGAGGTGGCAGACACGGCGACGTATGGGGAGGGGAACGGTGCGGACGTGAGCAGGAGGCGGCGCACAACTAGATGAGAGGGAGGCGGCAATACCCCCGTGTTTCCCTGAAAGTAAGACATATGTCTTACTTTCAGGGTACGGCTTATATTAGCCGACCCCCCTGAAACCCCCGATAAGTCTTACAATCGGGGGTGTCTTACTATCGGGGAAACACGGTAGTAAGATCCTAAACACCATCTGGTTTTCAAACCCTGGATCTTATCAACCCCCTACCTTCTGTGCCACTGTGTCTCTCTCCAAACATTAATTTGCATGCCCAGAGTCACTGGACACTGAGCAGTAACACACATCCCCATCATATATCCACTATGAGTTTAACAAGGGCCGAACTGTGCAGGTTAGACAACTGAGACTAAACTGCAGACTAAAACTGCAGGACTCACGGCCTGTGTTCTCCGTCTGCTGTGGTCCAGAGTGTGTTTCTGGCTCAGGTCCAGTTTATTGTTGTTACTGTATAAAATTCCACAGCCTACACGTGACCCTTCAGTTCATCCAAACATATCATTCATCAACATGGGTGAAGAATAGAAGTGAACTTGATCGTCGTGTCCAGCTGTTGGGGGTCAGGCTTCACGTCTGGGGTTTGGGAGTTGATATTTCACAACCTCACGAGGTCTATGTGGTGACTGTGTGTGCTTTGGCAATGAATTAAAAGGGTGTCAAATATAAGCTGTGGGGAAAAAAAACATGTTCCACAAGATGAATGATAAATAGATGAATTTATTGGAACAGTAACGGCGCACAAATCCATTTCGATCACAAAATAACGACTTGTTACAAAATCATTCTATACAATATTAGTGCAATAAAATCTAATTTGCAAAGTGGATTCTGAAGGAATTTAATCCCGAATACATCGGATGGGGAATGCGAGGTATGTTTTGGCACTGAAACACTGCATGAGTTCCGGACTTTCCTACCTCATGCTGTGTACGGCATGCAGACAAATTGCTGCCTAACCTAGAACGTTCAGCCTAGGATCAGGGTAGGAACTGGTTCTTCGTTTGACTGACACAACCAACTGAGTCTGTGTTTAGTCCTCTGTTTCTGTACAAAGCAAGTATCGAGTCCTCGGTCAGTCGGTCGGCCAGGCTTTGTTCAGAAGCTTAACCACTTCTTCGTACAGGACGAAGACGATCGCTACGTCCAGACACACGCGTCCCAGCCGTGGAACCGTGCCTTTGTAGAACCTAAAACACACGAAAAGGATGAATTCGTGAAGGACAAAATTGTAAAGTGTAACTGTGACATCAGTAGGTACAGCCGTGGCAGGAACGGTGGTTAAGAAATTGAGCTTGTGAAGGTTGTCGGTTCAATTTTGCGTGTGTACTTCAGATAAATGGAATTATTAAACAACTCACGCTTGTGGTCCTTCATTCTTTAGAATCTGAAAAGCACAATCCAACGTGTTCTTATAACGATGAGCTTCGAGACCCTAGAACAAAAAAAAAGTACTTAAGCTTTTTCCATAGCAACAAACAAGAGTGATGAAACAATCTGTACCTGCATTCGAGTCTTCACTACATCCAGAGGCGTGTTCCCGAACACACTTGCTGCACCTGCGGTTGCTCCAAATATAGCAGTGACTAAAGGATGCATTTCGCATGCTGGGTCATCCCCTGACGAGTGTTGCATTTTTTATTAGCTTTTTAAATAGTATTATTATTAAGTAACATTCCACAAGGAGGAGCATCTCACCTTTGTACCAGTTGCGCAGAAGGTTCATGACATAAAAGCGTATTGCTTGATTGCTCCCTTGTTTTAGGACTGTTGCAGTAAGTCCTTGGTACGTCCCCCGAACTCCTACAGGTAAAAATGTCAGTTGTGTTTTTACTGCTCCTCCTGTCAGCAGGTACGTTCGGTGTATCTTATGTGTGTCACATCTAGTGTATATACATTGTTCCCATAAATGTTTTAAGGGGGTGTACAGAGTTTTAGGTTACAACCTTTACCTTGATCACGGATGATTTCTCGGACGCCATGAAAAAAGCCTCGATACCGTGGTCGGAGAGAACACTGATCGTGTATTAACTTCACCTGGGAAATACATCAACATTGGTGTCAACTGTACTGGATACAATACATTCTGTCAACATGAGTTATCGCTCTTATATCATAATGTGCACATGTGGCTGACCTTGAGGGTCTCCATCGGACAGACCACGAGCACAGCTTCGGCGATGCCCGCTCCCAAGCCACATAGCAAGCTCCGGGTATTGTCCAGGCGACCTGTATCGTCTCTCATCGGGTTGCTCAGGACTTCAAAAGTGCCGAATCTGCCACAGTAAAGTAAACATTAAAGTTCAGTCTGATAAACGGTGCATCAACGGTTCCGTAGTTAAAAAGATGTCGTGTAACTATCGCTCACCGAACTGCAGACTTGGGTATTGAGCCGTAGAGTAGCGAGCTCAGGCCTCTGTACAGCCCTCGCAATCCATGATCCTGAACGGTTAGCTTCACACAATCACCTAGGCATATTTTAATGGTTTCTATTCAAAATCATTGAGCCGTGAAAATACCAACGTAGGTACTAAAATGTGCAATAAGTGCTGATTAGGTTCAGGTAGCTCCTAAATGGTGTTTCAAAGAGCGCAAAGATTCTCTTTACCTATTCCTCTGTACCGGGGCGGATTGGCCCGCTCGTCCAGCTGCAGCTGAGTCTTTACATATTCGGTCGGGAAAGTGATACAGATCTCGATACCGCCGGCTATTCCACCTAAATACAGAAGAAAAGCAGAAGCGTTATTGTAAACTTCACACACATCAGTGGAAACATTTTTAATAATAATAATAATAATAATAAACACTTTATTAGTACAAATTTGCTGCCTAGTATGTTTGGTAAGCAGCCAGAACCGGTTAAGAAGCCGAGCGATGGATTTGAACCTGAGCAGTGCGATAGATCTGCTTAAGATCCTTTGCAAATCCAGAAAGAAAGTCTGGAATGGCGACGACTGCATTTTCCACGCCAGCCACTACATGGTGCAGCCGTAGCCTGGTGGTTAGCGAACCGGGCTTGTGATCAGAAGGTTGCCGGTTCGATTCCTTGAGTGAGGCACCAAAGTTACTCACCGTGTAATAATATAATAATATTGTTTTTATAAGAATTTAGAACAATCTTTTCATCGTGTCACTAGGTGGCAGCAATGAGCACACGTACCTGCCCTGGTGTCGTGGCTAGGCTAGGGATTCACACCAGGGCAGGTACGTGTGCTCACTGCTGCCACCTAGTGACATGACGAAAAGATTGTTCTAAAATTTTTTTATTAATAATATTAAGTTGTTAGCATGATAGCTATTGCTAACAACAATAACAGTGAGTGGGTGAGTGGATTTGTACCCGTGTTTGTGGGTAAATGCGTGTCAACCATTTAAGTTCACCTGCGAGAATAGCTTTCCCCGGGTGAGTGATTTTCCTCCGTCCCGTGGCAGCAGCCGCCAGCCTCCGTGTCTGGGGGAAAACGTTATAAACCGGGGAGAGATCCCCCGCCATGAGCCTGGAACCGAACACCGCTGCTGGATGCTGCCGCCCGGACGACGAGCTGCATCTTCGCCTTACAGCGGCATCTGTACACGGTCCTTCCGAAACAAAGAACGGTCTATACAGAGACGACATGTTTAGTACCGTAAATAAAACAAAATATCTGAAATAAGTGGCTCAGAATCAGACATGCGTGACTTTATTCAGCCGCCAGGCGAGATAGAGCCAACGCGAACGGTGACGGGTTGCCAGGTTTCACTGGTTCATTACAACAAACAAACATTACCTCAGAAAATCCACAATAAAGGCGTATAAACTATCCAAAAAACTACAAAACACGTCGATTAGGTTCGAAATGTCTCCCATCTAAGTGTATTTGACATGTCGTCCATCTAAGTGTTCAAACCGAACCCGCGTAATTACAAAGATAATTTCCCAATCTGGCAACACGTCTCCGCTTCGTCGTTGGGGCAGTATGTTTTTGTCCGGTTTAGTTGATGACGTCAAAATAAAACAAAAACAACGTCATTATGTCGTTGAAGTCAAAAACATAAAATGACACAATAAACAGCACAACGAAGAACACAAAATGGCCGGACCTGCAATAGGGCAATGTAAAGCTAGATGCAGTGATGGCACAATTACCCTTCTTGCTACCCATTCGGCCACAGTTAGCATTTTAACCCCCAAACTATGTTTCATTGTTCATTTATAACAAATTAAAGCAAAAAAATAAATAACCGGACTTGTATGAGAATCTTTAAATTCTTTGTTTCAATCAGTTGCCACGGCTTTTGGTTTGGCGATGGCCGTTATTAGCCGTTAGCTAAATAATGTCCATCCTTAATTGTCCGTATTTTTTTAGCGGTTTAAAGTGTTTGATTGTGTTTCTCAGATGCACTAAATCACACCGTGCTCGTACTGGGCAAGTGTATTGCTTGGGATGTACCTTAAGACCGAAGCAAGTAATATTATATCCCTTGCAATACGTTTAAACAATGATACCAATGGTAACAATGACCGCTTGTGTCAATTGATACATGAGCTGTACCTCAGTACCCTAGATTCCGTTACCCTTTTTGTGTGTACTTTGTGTGTACTTGTGTTTTCTTTCAGTAGGAAATACTAAAGGACACGCAATGCCATTGTGTGTATAGGCCCTGCCCGTACTGTTTGACCATTTGAAATTAGCAAGACAATAAAATGAATGCAGTTGAATATAAAATGTATCCATGCAGTGAAACGCACATTTACACACGCTCTTGAACACGCTGTAGAGGTCAGCAGTGAGCATGCATGGTCGTGCATGGTCATCAGCCCTAGTCACAACGCCCGGGGAGAATTTAAGGGTTTGGTGTCTCACTCAAAGGGTACCAAAACCTTTGACTTGACTCTCGAAGTCCAGTTCTCTAACCACCAAGCTGTGGCTGCTCGATATCGTTTGTACTGTATGCTTGTATTTAAATTACATATATTAAACGAATAGAAATTAATTATTATTATAAACAAAAATGGCCCAGACCAATGTTGATATGCTTATAACAAAGACATGCAGCTTGGCTTTTTATTATGGACTTTTATTTCACACATGCTTTTTGGAGCCTCCAAACAACAGGCACTTTTCCTGTAAAAGAAAAACAAGATATTATCAGATATTAATGACAAAAAATAGTTTTAATAAGCTTTACACTTTGTTAGTCTAATTCTAGTTTTTAGTTTTATCGAACATAAGTGTGATTACGTGTTCACCTCATGCCAGAGTAAAGTATTGACTGGAAGTCTCAGATAGCAGTGTGGACAGTATTTACTGATGGAGTCCGAGTTCTTCTCCTCCAGGTCTCTCTGCATCTCTCTTGGACCATCACTTCTCCACAGTGGACCAGCAGTCGACCGAGAGGATTGTGCCACTCCAAAGTGAGGCCTGGGATCTGGCTGGTAGTTCAGCTCAGTTCCAACAGAAGATTGAAAAGACCCGTTCTCCTGCACGATAGTACAAGAACACAGCGCCATCTAGTGGACAAAAACGTCTCATGCCCACTTCAGATGCTCAGAAACAGCATTTACAGGACAGTGAAATGGCTGCAAGAAAACCATGTGCACCATGATGAAACATTAACATTTAACATGAAACATTAAGGACATTAACATGAAACATTTAGGACACCAGTCCTAAAAAGTACACCAGACAAAAAACATTCATTCATCACTCAATCATCTTCCTATCTGCAGTCATTTGCAGTGTGCACAGTTAAAGTAATGATACCTGGGATATGTTCCGCTCCTCCAAAGGAAATAATCTCTTACAGTACCAGCAACGCTCCAACAAGACATCTTAAATAAATTTAATATAAAGGAAAAGTGTCATGTAACAATATACATTTTAAAAGATACATTTTACCATAGCATCGTTTTTCCATTTCAGCAAAAATATTAATAACCATAAAAACAACAAACATAAAAATACTACTGTACATTTATGTGATTCAGAGATAATAGGATACATACTGTCTGTGCCTGCAGGCTGTCGTCCAGTTCCAGAATGTTCTACAGAATAATCTACAGGTGCAGTTTGTTCCCGAGACCGCCGTTCATGGATGAGCTGTTTCTGAAATACTTTTTCAGATGCTGGGTTTTTACCAGACGGCTTTGCAGGTCCTGATTGTTTATGAAAATATCTTTCATGGCCCTGTGAATGTTCTACATGCTGAGTCTGTTTTGCAGATCCTGGCTGTTCATCATGTGCTTTTCCTCTCTGAGACTGTTGTAGACATGAAGATATTTCTCCATAAGTAAAATATAATAGATAATGAATCATCACTGTAGACATTTTATCTTAAAGATAGTGTTTGACATTATCCAGTCCAGTTAATCCTATTTATGGTCACAGTGGGACAGACACTAGACGAATACACTAAACACCTGACTAGGTTACCAGCTTGTTGCAGGGTACACATACAAACACACCAATTAACCTAATTGCAAGTTTATAGAATAGGAAGGAAAACTCTACGAAACTGTAATATCCACATGGAGACACGGGGAGAACCTGCAAACTCCACACAGAAGGACTCGGGTTGTCTTATAACCCGGGAATCAAACCCAGGACTTTATTGTTGGGATGTGATGGTGTGAAAATAAAACTAGCCATTGTGCCGCCCGCTGTAAATCCGAATAAAAATAAATGTGGCCTAGATTTGCTGTTTATTTATTTGAAAGTTGTTTTTGAAAGTTAAATTACCTGCTGTATGACATTTTCCTGAAGTTCTTCGTTTAAGACAGGATTGCTCGTCTGTTTCTTGCTGCATGGACTTGAGACAAATTTAAAAAAAATCACATTAACATATAATATGTGCCGTGACATCGTTATATACTGTACACATAATAGTAACAGCATAGTACAGTACAGTAGAGTGACATAACTGCACTAAACATAAACTACATGAATCTATTTGACTTTTAATTTACCAAAGCACATTTAATATTTGGATGAATATTTCAACCAATCTTCAACTTCTAACACTTTATTTAAATTCAACCTTCTAATAGCAGCTTAATCATTTCATGTTTCATCGGTTACGTTTGTTTTACTCTTTATTTTTTACTTCTTTACATACCAGTAAAAAAGAAAATGTGTTTTCTTTATGTAATAGAGTATCACAATTTTTCCACCATCAGTGCTCTGGTGCACTGGTTCAATGTGGTTCACATTACAGAAACAATTTATAAGAGCCTATTAAGAATTCGACTGTAAAAAAAAAAACAAAAAACATTTTTTCCTAACGTGAGCCAAGCAACCTACGTGCGCTCCCGCCGTGTCCAGCCATGCAGTCATTAACAGTTGGCTACTCACCCCATGTTCACCGTCTGTCCAGCCGCCATCCTGCCAACCACTGTGAAGTGTGGACTATTGCAGCGCATTGCTGTTTTGTTTTTCTTCATCTGCTCACTCTTCATGAAACAGAAACCTCTGGCCGTTGAATTATAAATGACTCCGAATGGCTCACAAACAGTCTTTCTGTAAAGAGTAAGCAAAGGCTATAGGTCAGGTGTCAAATTGTGACTGGCGCACCATGTTTACTGCAGATCATCCTGTTAAAGGGCCGAGACCTATCGGGGAAGACTAACAGGTTTGTTTACATTCGTTGCACCCACATACGACCCGTTAACTAAACAAATGTTCTATTAACCATGCCCTGAAGGAAGTGTCAGTCCATATATGTGCATGCAATTATATTTTCCTCTCGCCCTTAGTGTACACATGTGTGTTTCATACGGCGGGAATGTTGCAGTGGAGGCTGAGAGTGAATGTAAGTGCTTATGACTGTGCAGTGAGCTCATTAATGTGGAGGTGGCCCATCACTTTATGGAGCTGTTGGATGCGTACTTACACAGGGTGAGTCACTCAAATCTTCACCCCCATTCTCTCTTTAACTGCCTCCTTTTTTCTCTTTCACTTCATCAATTTCTCACCCTCTTCACCTTTCCTCTCTCGCTTTCAGCGGTGCCTCTGGTACAAACAGAACCAGTAGGGAACGGTGAATTAAGTACAGATGCCGTCGCTCTAACATTTTAGCAGGTGTTTCTAACACGACGACGATAATGAGCTGGTTGTTGCACAAACTACGATGTGTGTGCATGTGTGCGCGTCGGCGCGTGTGCGTGCATGTGTGCAACATTGGCTTCTTTGTATTTTGACAGCATGGAAAAAACACGAAGCCTTAATCAATCTACTGTCACCCTATAGTATCACATGCATTTGTGCTTCCTCCACCAGACTTCACAGATCCAAATTACCTGTCAAATCTTTTTATACACAGTAGTTATAACACAAGACCCAATACACAATAGTATACACACTACATGTCTTCCACACACACACAAGCCACAATGTTAACGTTGTATCATGTGAATCCTACCTCTATTTACTTCTGAGTTTTAAGAGAATGATTTTAGCAGTTCAATTAATCTGGGATTGATACTTAGAGGTCTTAATGCAAATAACAATATTTTGTAAACATGTCTGACCTCTAGCAAGCTAGAAGCAACAAACACACTCATTCAACAAGTTGCTGTACAGTTATACTTGATGTCACAAATTCATTCGCACAATTTGACAGTGTTTTGAAGCAACAATCGGCTGGATAACCTTCTACTTTTTCATACAGCTAGTATTTTATATAGTATTTATTATTATTATTAGTTATATAGTAAAATACAGCTTGTATTTTCAAGATCAGATGGTATTGTCCAGGTCTGAGATATCCATCTAGACGACAGTCCGTCCGTTGCTTCTTGAGAAACCGGACCCACTGCAAACTCATTATTGTAAAGCATTACAATAAACAAGTGTAGTTGATTACCTAAGTGCACAATGCTGTATTTAATAAAGTCCAAACCGCAAAGCATGCTGGAGGATAGTTCAGACACGTCAATCATCTTTAAAACATAAAACACTGTGAACACAAGCCAGCTGCAAAGATGTGCAGTCGAACCAGATTGGAGCTATTAAGATTTCTTTTGTTTGCTGTGTGTGTGTGTGTGTGTGTGTGTGTGTGTGTCTACAGTCAAATGAAGACCCACCACGATTGTGATCACGATACAGCCATGGTACAACAGGCAACGTATACAGATTTCATGAAGGGAAAAAAAAGATCATGTGGGTAGTAATAGAATCTCAGGGAACTCTAAACAATTTGACTCAATTATCACTAATCAAGGGAATATAAGACGTGTGCAAGATTTGAGTTTGAGTGGAGGGTGTTTTGGCTCCGCTCCGACTGCGTTGGTTGGTTGGCTTTGAGGAGGGCATCATCAGAGCTGCTTCAACACCGAGTATGACTCAGAGTAATTATCTGTCCATTTTTATATCTGAAGTATCTGTGCCTCTGCCGTCACAGCATTAGACCACGTTTTTAAGGGTTTGAGTGAACACAACACGTTGGCATATGCCAGGCCGCTGCATGGATTAAAGGCACAGTCTGCATGTAAACAAATTAACCTGAATCATCACAAGTATGTAAACAACCCTCCTGATTAGTTTGTTTCAGGGGTTCGGTTGTGCTAAATGCTGACCTGTTTACAAAATCAATTTCTATAAATAATTATACTATTATAATCATGTAATTGTCTCACCACTATGGAAAGTAATTATTTGCATTTCTTAGTTTAAAATCATAAAAGAGTGTGTTTTTAAATGCACTCTTTTTAAAATGGTAATTGGGGCAACTGTGGTCTGGTTAGAAACTGGACTTAAGAGTCGACAGGTCATGACTGAAGTACCTTTGAACGAGGCAACGAACCTCTAACTGCTCCCCGGGCGAATTGACCAGGGTTGCCCACAGTGTCGAACATGTGTGCTCATCGCTGCCCTCTAGTGTGTGTTCAGTAGCCTGTGTAAATGAGTCTTTCACTGCACAGACTGGGTTAAATGTGGAGAAATCATTCCGACAGTATGTGTGTAAAAAGGTGGTGAAAAGAGTTTTCGTAATCTTTCAATGAAATCAGATTAAGATTAGATTAGTCTGATTAATCGGGTGACTTGTGAAGTTTTGTGAGACTTTCCTCCACGCTGGATCTCTTCGTCTTGATCGAGCCGTGATTTAATTTAAATCCCTACGAATTTCAACAGTAAATTCTGTTCTATAGTTAATATGTGCTTACAAAGTGAGTAACTTCTCCGTTGTCCAACCCAACGAGTTTCAAACCGGGGTGTAAAAAAGCCCACAACCCCATCTGAGACCCAAAAATGAATTACAAAACAAAATTATGAAACAAAAAAAATAAAACTATGGTATCTAACACGCACTTTAAAACATTTTGTGGCAATAACAGCCTCCGCTCATCTGAGATGGCTTTTTGATAGATTATAGTGTGTCTGTGTTTGTGGGTGCATTTAAATAAAAGAGCACTTTAGATGTTGGGCACTGATGGACGACAATATATCCTGTTTTGTGTTTACTAAGTTCTTACACCAGATCTGTTCGGTTTTTGGACCACAGCCATGACGAAACGTGATTGGATATCCACACATTTGGAAGCTTAGACTTATTAGCAACAGTAATGACAAAATTAAGTAAGCCAATAATTGTATATTAACAATGACCAAGTTTCAGAGTATTTTATTTCTTTGGGGAAAATCACAGTATAACTGCAATTACAAATAGCTTTATTTGACTTTTAAATTCATGCAGTAATCAGAGTTTTTTTTAATAAAATAGACACGCATCTCTGATATGCATCATATACACGAGGTGCAGATGTGTGAGACACGCATCGAACATCCATGGGAGCAGGTGGATGATCGTGTGTGTGTGTGTGTGTGTGTGTGTGTGTGTGTGTGTGTGTGTGCTTGTTCGTTTGTCTACACGTGTCGTTTCATCTGCGTGCTAATGCTAGGGGTCCTTTGTGGGGTGATGAGTATTTTATCTGGCAAGGGTGGGTGAGAGTGTGGGTGTTTGTGTCCAGCGTGTGGGTATAAATCTTAATGCTTGGGGCTCTGCAGTGGTGCATGGCAGTAGATGACTCACCCGTCAATCATGTGACTCATTAATCACTGCAGCTCTCTCTCTCTGTGTGTGTGTGTGTGTGTGTGTGTGTGTGTTTGGCCTTATTCATAGGCTCTCTCTATCCCCTCCAATCTTTGGTTTCATAATGTTTCCATAGTTATTCCTGTCACATCAAAAACATTTTTACATTCCAGTCTTTCAGGCCGACATAGTGAACGACTCTTATATACGTACCCCCTTATGTCGATTCAATGAACACCATCACAGTCAATTGGCTGGACAAAATGGAGCATCGTTGTTTTCCTTCCCCCCATTCTCTCTATAAGATTGTGATTTAAAAAGTAATACCGACTACACATCTGTGAAGGAATGTTAAAACTAAAATGAGCTGAATAACCTCTATTGTCTCAACCTTCATTGTTTAATAAAGCTCGTTGTTTAATTAAGTGCCTGATTGTATGTGGCACATTTCCAGCAGTTTCTTTAAGGTGTCACCAGGCTTTTGTTAAGACTTTACCAGCATAATTATACCTTCATATTGTCAGGAAAAACAATAGACTGCAGTCTAAATAATTTTCTGTTGGAGATGAGATGTTTTAATAATGTCGTCTTTAATCCAAATGACTAATCAAACTCTCTCCAAAGCATTTAAAAAAAGATCTTTAATAAAATAGTTGCTTTTATTTTTTTTCATATAGCAAAACTATTAATCAACATGCTGTTATTTACACATTGCACACACTTGTTTATTTGACACTGTACAACTTACAATCTGGAAGGTGACATCAACAACAAATTCCTTTCACAAGACTGGTTCACTTGTGGAAACAAAAAGTTTTCTTTCTCAGGGTTTTTTGTGTGTTTTTCTCATATAAGCGCGATTTTAAAAGAGGTTTAAAGTTTTTTTTTTTCCCCCCCCAACATTTTTTTTCTATTTTTTTTTAAAGATGCAAATACACATAGACGTGCAGACATATCATCCTCACTTCAGTTCTCAGAACTTCTCGACTTCTTTTAAATAGATATCTTTTAAATAGACGTAATATTTACAGCTTTCTCTTGACCCTCAAGACAAAAATACACCATGTTATCGGACTATCACAGGCCGCGATAGTGATAAACGTGTTTTCAAAACATTTCAACATTTCTTGAGATATGGGAGGCATACAGAAACTCATTGGTATGGGGAAAGAATATTGAAATAAAAAACTACCTTAACAGGACACCGATCCATTAAAGACATCCACTATTTTGCATTTCTTTAAACAGAATGGAAGATTTGCTTTCAAGTATTGTTTCTGGTGGCTTATTGTTTCGTTTTAGTTTTTTTTTTTCCTTTCACATTTAAGCTACTGTATTATCATGGGTGCAAGACCTGCATGCACATAAATCGAGCCGTATTAAGGCAAAAGGAGTGCTGATAATAACACCGTGACAGGCTAAAATTGTTTCAATCATTTCACAAGACCTGTGTTTTAAGACAGCTCCAAGCGTAGACCCTTTTTTACTTACATTAATTAATCAGGCATTTGACTAAAAGAAATCTCTCTGTAAACATGGGTCTCTTGCAGTTGGCACCTAACATGTTTCTGACATGCAAGAGCAAAAAACCATACCTGAATGAAACCTGGCAAATTCACCCGTAAGTTCTCTCACCAAATGAAAATGTAAACTGCGAGAGGAACATAATGCAAACATACATAGAGTGTTCGGTACCTCATAAGCATCGCTTTTCTGGCCTAACCTGAAATGTTTTTTTTTATTATTATTATTATTTTTAAATCAAGAGTGGAGAAGCAACATAGAATTATTCTTTCCTCAGCCCTTAACCTCACACCCTGACTTGCTTTGAATTCCTCTGTGTTGTCCTCAGTCTTTAATCATCGCTATGGAACATGGAAGGTTCTTCTCTCAGTGAGAGGAACCCACTAAAACAACCTGCGATTGTAGTAAATTTTCTCGATAAAGTTTTCTAGTTCGTCATCGCTGTCTGGCACTGGCTCTGGCTCATCGTAGGAATAGTCCGGGTGATAAAAGTAACCAGGAGCCGCTGCGCTCGAAGGGGCACGGGCTTTGGACACAGGAAGTGTCTGGTAAGTTCGGGGATGAGGGAGGATGTAGTTTGAAATCACCGTATCTGATAAAGGATAGAGACTCTGAGGCTGACGTGCTCCTTGTGGCCAGTTCCGGTCCCTTCCCTTGGATCGGTCTCTGTTCCTACGCTTGGGAGGTTTAAACCCATAGCCCATAGAGTTGCCAAAGTTGTAGTCGAAGGAGAATGCTGGATTTGTGTAAAAACGGGGTTTGGGAGGTGGAAAAAAGACTGGGTAATAAGCTCGGTATGGCTTTTGATAGTATGGAAAGGAAGGATAGGCTAGTAATTGTTTCTGGGGTTTGAACCAGTAATCCTGCTTATTGTATTTGCCTTTGTTTTTTTCTTTGTACCACTTCTTATACGGATTTATCTTGTTCGAGAATTTCTTTTGGGACTTGGGGAACTGATAAACAGGAGCCCTCTGTTTGGCTTTGAGTGGCACTAAAGGTCGGAAACGAGGAGCGTTGCTGGGGGGTGCGTCTTTCCTCTTTTTCTTTTCTTCAACATCTGTAATGATTTCAACTACGTCATCAGCGGGAAGGTGCAGTTTGCTGGAGATTTCGATCAGCTTGTCAATTGTCTCTGGGTCCATTTCGTCATCATCATCACTGTTGACAACCTCATTAGATCGCTTATCCTCCGCCACGTTGTTGAAGAGTAACACATTGTTGCTGTCCTTCATATAAGAGTTTTCTTTCTGTTTTCTTCCCATGTATTCAAGAAGCATGTCTGAAGCGATATCTGCCAGTCTCTGCTCTTCCTCACGAGCCTCTTGAGCCTCTGCCTCCTGCTTCCGGACTTCTTCCTGCTCAGCTCTTGCCCTCGCTTCTTCCTCCTCATGGGGTAGGACCTCCTCCTCCTCTTCTATGAAGTCGAAATCATCCATAAAGTTCCTGTTTAGCTGGGAAGGGTTTTTCTCTCTCTCTTCCTGCCACTTAAGCTTCTTGGTGGCCATTGCCAGTTGCTGGTTATAAGCTTTGTAGCCCTTTAAAGGTGGCAGAATCTCGTTATCCTGTAGACCGAGGTCAATGTTTTGAAAATAGCCCCTTGTTTGGCGCTGAAGGGAAGCCATCTGTGGTTGCGTTTCTGCTTTTTTACCTAACAGACTTTGAAGAAGACTTTCTTTAAGCTCTAGCTCGGTATTACTAGTTTCCTTTTCATTTCCGTTATCTAAAAGCCACGGCACAGTTAGCTCTAACTTTTCTTCCGGATCTTCCTTTTCTCCATGCATCATTTTAGTGACTGCAGAATCTGGTACCTCCGTGGTCTCCTCCTCAGCCCCGACTTGTTCTAGGTTTCCACGGTCATCCAGATCCCCCCATGTCTCTAGCTCTTGCTTCGGCTCAGTTTCCATATACTCTTCCATCTGTGTCTTTTCTCTTCCCGGATGATCGAACGCCTCCAGTAGGACCGAGACTAAAGCCCGGGCTGAGCCCAAATCTGTAAAGCGATCCGGAACTGGAGGGTTCTTGAGGATGCCGTCCAGTTTCCTGTGCGTCCTGACTTCTCCAGCATCGATGGCTGGATCTCGCTGCACCAGCCCGAGCGTCTCATTGCTGGCGCCCAAGAAATGGCTTTCCGTAAGCGACAGGGCAGCAGCTGGCAACTGTGGAGCAATGCTGAGAAGGACTAACAGGAGAGAGCAAGTATAGGTGGATGGATGGCAGCAGGTCATGTCCTTGCAGAGAAGACCAGATGGGGCCAGGGGAGACGGGACAGGACAAGCACCTGACCAAGACGATGAGGGAAAAAATATAAAAAAGTCAATGTTAGTGTCTTTAATTCTGTTTCCTCTGACACATAACCTGTTTGTGAATTTGTAGAAACGCTCTATTTGAAATTAGTATTAATAATACTTTAGTGAAATGGACCAGATATGATTGTTTATATGTTATCCTTATTAATATTTTCATTTTTAAAAATATTTTTACTCAGTTTGCCACGAAGCAGACTGCAATTTCTTTCCCAAATCATGACTCATTCACATGTGGCTACCACCCGACGTGTTGTACAGGCTGCTGGGTTCATTTTGCAGGTGTTGCATCGAGTCTGAATTGATTCGAATCGTTCATGAAACGACGTCAAACCTCCCCGCCCCCCTTAAATTATAAAAGCACTCCTGGTATGTCTTCACATTCCATTCTAATGTTGATATATTTACTAAATCCTGCATATGCATGTAATATGTTGTCTGATCTTTATTTATAATAGATAAGTCCGTGTCACTGATATAGCCAACATGATGCTCATCCACAGGTCGTAATAATAAAGACTCATCTTGCATATCATCCAGACTTCTTAGTCCCTGTTTCATCCTATAACACGTTTATTTGCATTTATTTGTATTAATACAGATATGCAGAGTGCAGTTCGAAGGGAAACGAATTTATGCCCGAGCACAAGGTGGGGTTCGAATCGTGCAAGGCAAACGCCATCGAATCCATGAAACAAAATATGTAACAAATGCTTTTTTAATTTTACTCAAAGTTTTCTCACTTTTCTCAACTTATTCAGATATGCACTGTTTAGACTCGCATTCGGTTTGGGAAGCTGTTTTAGGTTTTGTTTGTTTCGAAACAAACCCTATTAGTCTACTAGATGCGTGGGTGTAATGCAACATCTGTTTGCAGTCGTGCAGTGTAGCTTATCTGAGCCTGTTGTGTCGTCATAATAACCACATCTTAGTATACCCACGGTTATGATTTATATAATGTCATCTGTTCTGTAGGCTGCGCACAGAGAAAAATTTAATTGTTTGCTCACTATTATGCTAAACCCGAGCTCATCAGGTGATTTTTTTTTTTTTTTTCAAAATACCTGCTGACGTTTCTCGTGTATTACATTTCGTCAATAAAAACACCCGTGTGGTTTGGAATCGAATGGACAAAGTGAATTGGAATTGCAATTGGAATTGGAAACGCAACTCACCTGCAGTCCCGCACTGAACGCTGCAGAACCTGAAGCGCCTCTTCGTGCCGCAAAAAGCAAAGCTCGCAAAAAAAATGGTCAAAAGAAGTTCCAGCAGTGGGTATTTTTTTTGTTTATAATTATAGGTTTTTTTCGTTCCAGCTTCGGTGTTTTGCGCACTTGTGAAGTCTGTCGGCGGTTCTGTGAACGTCGGGTCGCTTTTTTGTTTCAGCACCGCGGACAGCTCAGCGCCGATAAGTAGAGGAGCGCGCGGTCACGTGAGCCACGAGTCAGCGCGCCGCCTTTGACGTCACGGCTTCATTGATAAAAATTCGGCGTCTTGCTTTGGAGTCGGTGGTGGGTACGCTACGCTGCTCTGATGAATGAACGGAAACGGCATGAATGAAAGCGCCCCTCTCCATTAAGAACGGAGGAGCAACCGGGATGGAAATCAGAAACCCGCTCTGATTCTTTAACCACGAACTCGGATCACCGTTCTGCTTATTATCTGTTCGTTGGAATTCGAGCCTTGGTTAGTCCTTACACGAGGAAACTGGAGCACACAGAATACAAACGACCAGAAATCGCCTGGGAATCGAACCCCAGGACCTTCTGAACGGTCTCTAAGAAGCGACAGGGCTTCCCATTTAGTGGCCCTAGTGGGTTGCACTGATTCAGGTTTCCAGATCTGAAAGCCTAAATGCGTGGGCTGCGTTGTTGTTATTGTTGTTGTTGTTGTTGTTTTTTTTGTCCTTGAAAGAAAATGTTTCCATGTGGATTAAACGTGTTTGGACACAACTTGTTTAGGTTCACGCGACCACATGAGAAAATAAACGTATATTAAAACTATACATGATATAAATCATTTGTCCTTTTTATACTATTCGACGTAAGACTGTATTCAAACACAAATTCGTTGTCAATAATGTATACAGAATAAAGATGCCTTGTGTTTTTGTGGTCTACTTTTTATTTAAAATAAATAAACGACAACAATTTTTTTAATTTATTTTTTAAAATAATCGGTATGTTTTTTTTAAATTAGTGTGCATGTTAAAGCTTCCTTTTTAGTACAATTAATAAGTGCATTTGTCAGTGAGCTCAGTGCCAATTCCATGGTTAAAAATAATACATACATGCACACACACACACACACACACACACACATACATACATGCATACACACATACTTACACACATATTTATCTTGTGCAGGATCTTATGCTTCTAGTTTGTGCCCCTAATTCATATTTGTTTCCCATATTCGTTTCTGACGTTCATCCATCTGCATTTCTCGTCCTTTCCATCTCCCTATTTTAAGACTCATTTGTGGGCATGATGTTCATTTTGTGTAGTCTAATATTTTAGGCTCTGATGATCCTCAAGAATTAGTCGCTTCAGGTGAATACATGTGTAAGGGGATGCTCGATGGGGGGTAGCTTTGTACGCACTCACGAGGCCATAATGTGTATTTAAGAAACAGGGACTCGTTGGGAAATACTCTTGATGAGTCTTGGCCTGTCACAAACCGGCCGATCACAGTTTATGGTTCGTGTAATTGGATTAGTCGCAGTGCGCATATTCAGGTCCCCTGAGACCCTTTTTAGATGAAGAGCGTCTGGGTGCACTGGGAAAATCCCCTTTCAATTCTAAAAAATGCCTGATCCATCAGACCAAAAGTCTCTAAAAAGCACCGGTCAACTTTAAGGGTTTAGTGCGTATGACATGTCTACTTTGGACACCTCTTTTTATGGTGAATGACTTAAAATCTATATACCATTAGCGCAGAGCCGGGCAGGCTATAGCTCTTGAGAACGTGTGTGTTTCCACCTTGGCTGCCAGTGTTCAGGGGCCACAGGGGCAAGTTGTGATCCGCCTTGGCATTATCGACTGCCACTCAGCATTAACCCAGTGGCGACCCTTCAACTGGACTCTTTCCATCCCTTTGCGCCGACTCACTGCCTCCCAAAACCTCTCAAACTCTCAAACACTCTCAAACAAAAGTGTGTTCGTGTAGCAAACGATCACACACTTTCTTTCATTGGGAACACAGCATGTTGACCTTCTGCACATCTGTACACAATTGTATATGGCTTCATTCTCAACAATGCTTCATCGATGTAAAAGCTGTTTTAAACAATACAGAATATATATTTAGTGGATTCATTGGTTGATTTTTGACTAGACAATACTGTACTACTAGAATATAATACTACAATCCTGGCATTTCAGTTGTGATAACATGAACAACGCATGATGCACATCATGCACAAATTGTTGACGCAGAACCAGAAGGATCCAAACAAAGAAATGATTTTTATCATATAAATCAAAAATAATAAATAAACTTTACTGATACAAACGAATGAATTATTTGCCTTTATTTAACACAATTTTACATTCGCACAGATTTAACACATTATAATTAACCGTGCAGCTACCAACCAAGCCAAACTAACATCAGATAGATTCTTATTCTGTTTCTCCTTCTTTTATTGTGATCATGTCACGAAACGTTGCAGAACATCATTACAATGGTGCAACACTATATTCGAAATAGATCTAAAACTAAACCAAATAACGTATCGATATTAAATCTGAAGAGAAAATAAAACAGGGTACAGAAAGTAAACAAGACACGCCCACCACGTACTCAGAGCCAATTGAAAGTCTTTCCTGGAAAAGATACAACAAACCCCTGCATGTTTGTGTCTGTTCTGGCGATGATGCGCACATCGACTATCACAATAGAATTAAATCTAAATCTGGAAGAGAAAAAAAATGTTGAATTAAATACTTGCGAAGTGATTGTGTGTAAGAAATTTCCACCATAATGACGTCACAGTTTGCAAACATTCGTGTCAACGCAGTGACGAAGATTCTTAATAATAAGAATGTTTGTGGTCACAAACCAATATCTTTATTAGATCTTAATCTGCTGCAGGAATTCTAACTTTATATAGAAATGCAGATCAGCATCACTGATTGAAAACAATTTTAGTTAAACATTAAAGGTGATTTGAGAAATTGCTTATTTCCCAATAACTTCCATACAGTCAGGATTAAAAGCAGACAATGCACTGCTTTATTTACATATCTCCTTTTCTCTTTTGGTGCTTACAGATATTAAAAAAATATATAATAATAATAATAATAATAATAATAATGTTTAGTATGTGTCAGGCTGCACAAGCCATACTAGGGGAAATAAAAGCAGGATCACGTGAGAGTCAATACAACATTATTTCTCTAATTAATATTATTATTTTTTTTTACATGCCAATTTCGGGCAAAAATAAATACACAAAATATATATTTTTTCACCATAATTAAAACGGGAGAAAACAGCGTATACTGTTAATACTGCATCATAACGCAAACGCGCTTAATAGACGTGCTATAACGCACATTTTACCAATAATACGCGACTTCTACACGACAGGAAGGAAATAACGATGGTTGCGCATGAGGCGGCTCATGTGTTGTGTTTCTGCGGCTCCTCCGCTGCGGTTCAGGCGTAATGATGTGGAACCGGAGCGTCGCGCCCACACGCCGAGCGGGGGGTCGCACAAACCACCAGCCTGTTTTCATCAGTGATGCCGGTTGCGGCACCCAAATCCCCCCCCCCCGAGGCGGGCACCGAGCTGCCGAAAAATGTCGGACAGAAAGGTGCGCCACGTGGTGCCAAATACCCAGAGACTGGCACCGTGGAGACGAGGAGGGAGCGGCGCGCGTCACCGGCGGAAGCGACGAGCTAATTATCTGTAATACGCAGCGGAGAATAATCAGGGTTGCAGATTAAACGTGGAGAGGAAGGAGATGCGTCGGTTTGAGTCGTGCTGTGAAAAGCTCGGGTGCTTGTTTGCTTCGGGATGAAGGGTTTTGAAGCCTCCATGCTGCAGAGGGCATTTCTTTTTCTTCTTCCATCTGGTCCGACGCGGGCACGTCGCACCGTTTAGTCAACTTTAAACGCACATCGAAGAGCCGACAAGTTAGAATTTGGTTATCATGTAGTATTAAAATTCTTGGGGTAGTTTTTGATCTTCGGGGGGAACGAACAAGATCTTGTTTTTATAAGGTATTTAATAGACAAATGATGGTGATGTCTGTTGTGAAAGGAGATGCCTAAACTGTCAGGGTCTCTCAGCATTAATAAGGGACATTTTAGATTGTTGTTGTTGTTGTTGTTGTTGTTTTTCCCTTTTCGAATCAATAAGGGAAAAACTCTGGCATAGGAACAGCACTGAATTTATTCCAGTAACTACAATCACACAATTGCTTAACACTATTCAGAAAATCTGTGATTTGATTTTTATCTTTATTATCAGACCATCTTTATTTTGTCTCCTCGTTTCAAACCTTCAAACCTTTTTTTCTTCAAACCCTTTGTAATATCTATACACTACCTGTCAAATAAAATTAAAACCTAAAAACATAAAGATGCACTGATTCCTGCAAGTTTTTTGCAATCACACAGCAAGTAACCCCACACCATTTCCAATGCCAGTTGTTGTTTTTTTTCTTTCCTACTTCCATTAACATTCATTGAAATAACTTCCAGTCATTTATTCTGGTTGGACTTTTCTTATTTACATCATCATCCTGTTTTAGAATTTTAAATTTTCCAGCCTAGCTGTCATTTGCAGGCCGTGTTCAATATTCAAGCCAAAAGAAATCAAATCAGTTGCCTACATTAACAAAAGCCTATCAACGGTCCTTTGTGATTCCTTTACTGATGTTTTCTACAACGTTCGCATCAATCTCACACTAGACAAAGAATAAAATAAAACAAATAATTGTTCATTTGTACATATTAAACATATTCAATACGGTCAGTTGTAATAAACACTGGTACACAGACGGTCAGTAACAATGATGTCTGTACATGCAGCTGCTGGATTAATGCTCTCAATCGCCCACACAGGGGTTCAGCTTTTATCAAGCCCTAATTCATACATTATTAGCCTGCTCGAATTCTCTTTTGAATGGTGTACACACAGAGAGGTGGACAGTTTGATTTTGCATTGACATGCAAAATAGATTCTTGACTAGACTTGTGAGTTTCACTACATCGAATCCATAATGGTCGTGTATAAAATATCATAACCTTTATTTCATGACAGCTTTGTATCATTAAAATACAAATAAATACTCATATAAAAAAAGAAAAATTAAAAACATATTTATCATTGACCACCACCATATATGAGATTATATACATCGATGAGATGATATAAATATATAAAGTGTGGACACATGCGCATTAATTCCCTCTTTCCATGTCATGAATAAACAGTGCTGCCCTATTTATTTGTTACATAGAATTGATTTAATAATTATTACTTTATTAATATTAAAACAGGGGTAGCTAAGAGTCAATACGGATTAAAAATGGAGTAGAGTTTATTAATAAATATTGCAAGCATAAGCATCTGAATACCATCTTTGTTTTTATGCACCTTGTGTAGAAGAGGATTGGGTGCAGTTTGGCATGGTTGTCCGGTTTAATCCACGTTTCTTGATGGTAAAATGTGATAGGAAGGTTTGCAGCGATGAGAGAGAGAGAGAGAGAGAGAGAGAGAGAGAGAGAGAGAGAGAGAGAGAG
>JAOUQU010000006.1:813524-826739 GCA_028566735.1 Ammoglanis amapaensis
TTACCGCCACTTACTGGTATGGAGTGTCACGTCTTCCTTTGTGACGCCGTTCAAATTAAAAGTCCCAGAAGTCCTTTAACGAAATGCAGCTTTTATTTCTTCCTGCGACTAATCAACTAATGGAATTTGCCCGGCTAGTAATTTTTTCGGTCGACCAACGAATAATCGATTAATTGCGGTCAACCCTAGTAAATACAGTATCTAATCTTATAATATATGTCATCCAAGTTATTTTTACTCAATCGAACTGATGGATTTATGGATACGACTTTTGAACCGCAAAGTGGTGAGCTAAAAGAAACCAGGAGCACAAACTAAATGGATTATTTAGCATTCTATTGTTGATTTGATCTGTGAAATAAAAAAAATACACACAGACATATACACAATTATAAGCGCAAGTGACTATTACGAAGTCGTCGGGTTTCAGCCCCAGATGACCGAAAGCAAAATATGTGTACATGACAGAGTTGAACAATTGTATTTAAATGTTTAGCTCCGTTAGGTGGTCATAATGTTTTGCTCCGTTGGGTGGCCATAATGTTTTGCTCCATCCAAAACATTAAGACCACCCCAATGGAGCATTTGTTTTTCAAAATGTCAGCAAACACAATTCATCCAAAATATATTCATCTTTACTTCTTTTAACAGGGCGGATCATTGCCAAGTGGTAGATAATAAAGTCTCATACCCTCAGACCAAGGTACTAAGGGCAAGTTTCTATTCATTATATATACTGTAGAAATCTTTTTTTCCCCCTAAATATGCACTCGCAGATATTTCTTCACAGCCTAGATATAATCCCTTCAACACCAAACCTTCAGGATCAGAGTCTGCAGAAAAGACACAAAAACATTTGCAAACAAATGGAGCACCTTTAGAGCGGCAGCATCAAGCTGGGGCTTCAAATTGGGTTCCTACAGAAGCGGTACTGAGTCCTGTAGATGCAAGTCAGACACCACAGACACCTGCCGATGGTGAGAGCTTTACAAATCACAAAAAATGACATGACATTGTAGCTGTTGAATCTCTGGCTATTTGGGTTATATCAGTAATAGATGTGGGGATAAAATACTGAAGTAGTGATCAGAAGCTTGCTGGATCAAGCCCTCCATTATAAGCACGAGTGAGGTCTTTAACCATCAGTTGCTTGTGTTCAGTTCAAATAATACGTCACATGAAATAAACTGACTCAATCTGGTGTCAGGTTGTTTTTCTTTTTAGCTGCATCATTGTTTGCTTGTCATTAAACCAAGCATGTGAATGTTAATATTTATTCTAAAATCAGTATGAGTGCATAATTAATACATTGTTTTTTGTTGGAGTTGCAATGTGAAGATGAATTCAGAGAGTCCGAGCATTTTCCTTGCACAAACAGTAAGTCTGATTGACTTCTCTTCATTCAGGGTGCATGTGAAGGCATCAGGCATTTATGATGGCTGTTGAACTCGACACTCGATGCTCCTATTGCTTTGCATGACTCTTGTCTTCGTGGAGGCTTAAATAAAAATAAACTTAAATCTGTTTTTAGTCGACTTATTAGAGTTTAGTAACCTTTTCAGATACGTTAGCCTCACTTCCACGGTCCAACTTCCAAAATACAACAAAAACTCACCAAAATATGTCCCTGTACATGTAGAAGGAATTGCATGAAGGAATGTAGACCTACACTAAAGCTTTAAGCTACTACACATGACCAGACTATAGTAAACATAGACTGCTGGAATGTTGTTTTCGGGTTAAGATCAATGGCAAAGCTTTTTGTCCCTCTTAAATGAATTTGAGCTGATGTAGTTACAAATCATGATCTGTGAATTTGTCATACAAGTTAATTCAATGTTAAGATATATTGCATGAATTGGGGTAATGATTGGTGCAGTTTTTGGTACATAAGACAGTTAAATGCACTTAAAGCAGTTAAAACATGTAAAGTCATAATCTTTATGTGTCTTTTCCACAGATCGTCATGGAAATTGTCCTGAGCCGTGTTCCTCGCAGGTGTCTGAACCACACAGCATTCTTTTAGTACAAGGTAAGGAGGAGGGTCACTCTCTGGAATCAACAGAAGCAGAGGAAAGCCCCATTAAAAAGGTACTCGGGTGGTTTTGGAAGAGAGACGGATCGAAAGCAAAAGAGAGATCTGGTGTTTTAGAAGAACAGAAGAAAGGAAATTTACAGAGTTGTGACTTTCCAGAAAAGGAAAATGAACCTGAAGCTGAGATAAAGGAAAAGCCATCTCCAAAACCTAGATTGGCATTTCCTACGTTGTTCTCGAGACAGAAGAGAACCGAGAGTCTCGAGAACAAGCTTCCTAAAGGTAACCAAGTGTGTCCATCTGATGATTTACACGACCATGTCATTGTTGAAAGCCAGATCCTAGAGACACTTCTAACTTCGGAGCTTGATGAACATAACGATGAACAGAATTCTTCTCCTAATCCAAACCTGCATGAACAATTTGCAGATCTTTTTATAACCGAGGATGGTGACCTAAATCACAAAATCAACAAAATAGCTGGTGAAGAAAGTCTGGACCGTGGTGGTGGATCCCAAAATAGACTCACGGGTATGAAATCTTTTTGGGAGAGAAGAAACAACAGGCCATCAATTTTAACACTTGAAAAAGGTCTAGATGGAAATCGTAGCGAACGGCTTGATGCTATTCATAATGAAAACAAAACTCTGGATCAGAAGATGATGGAAGGTCATGAAGAGATTGACTTTGGAGCATTAGAACACAACAGCAAAGAGGATGCAGATAGGTCTTTGAAGGAAACGTTATCATTTACTATGGATCAAACTGCACTTCAGCATGAGGAGTCTCCAGCTATAGTTAACGATCGAGGTCAGATGTCCAACCCAGATGAATTTCCACCTACTCCCATTCCATTGGCCAGAAAGTCTCTGATCCAGAAGAATCCTGAGCCTACTACTCACAGTGGACCTTCTCAACAAGACTTTATAAAGCTACCACTACATGGAAGCCCTACCAGCACTGATCCAGGAACAATCTCTTCTGTAGCTATGGTGGCAAGTTCATCAAAAGAAAAGGGTGAGAACATTTCCACCAGCACCTTCAATTCAGATTCAAACGACTTCAGAAAACTCCTTCCAGCTTTTCTAAAAACCACCTTAAATATAACAGGTGACAATCACTCACAGATAATTCCAGGACTGCCACAACAAAGTACAACCCAAAATACCCAGAGATGCCACCTAAAGAATTGTATCAAACTAAAAAACCTAGGAAGGTCTTATCACTAAAAGCGTTTTCCATAGATATCAGTCTAACTCAAAATATTCAGTTAGATCGGCTTGGGCACTTGTTCACCTGCAGAGATCTAGCTAGCAATCCACTTGAGCCATCATGTGCTGAACATTTGTGTGGTTTTAGTCACCAGGTTTGATGAACACGTGTTTCCTCCAAACTATCAGGTCACATGTCAACAGTCTACTTTAAACCTCAAAATGTGCCAGTGGATTTATTAATTGGATTGGACACATTTTGCTGCTTACTGGAACATCAGAGAATGTCGTAGAGCTATTAGCATTATCTCTAGAGCATAGAAAATATTTTTAGAAGCTATGATGGTAAAACAAACCTTTCACAAGGAACGAAAAAAGTTTTGCAGCACACAGGCAAAGCATCTAGTCAAGTCATGCATTTCACAGCATTCTCCGTATACACCGAGGTCAGCTGACCGAGGAGATGACCTGTGTACATGCTGGATCACAGACTGCAACAGTTAGATGATGGATGGTCTGATGACATGTTCAATAAATAACCATGAAGATTTAAATCTTTTTCTATTAACAGTAGATCACATGGATACCAGCATTCTAAGAGAAGCCCCGAAGCAACTGACCGTCAGACCCATTTCTAATTCTAAAAGCTTAGAAGATATTCCAACCTTCCCTATGAGTGAGTACATGGATATTCTGAACATTTGGTAGCTTCTCATTTTATACTCATGTCTTTGGTAACCTCACGTGGTACTGTTATCATATTTTGGATATTTGTTTTGGCATTTAGATCGAATGTATTTTATATGTATGTACCTATTGTATAGTGTAGGTGATAAAAATAGATATGGGACTGTTTCTAATGATTAGGCATGATGAATAACAAGAAGATAACATCAACCACTGCATTTAAAAAATAATCTCATATATTTCTGCTATGTAAGGAGATGAAAGATGGAATAATGATCCAGGAATTCAAATAACTCTGAGTGCAGAGGATGGTGAGCATACATTTATCTATTTATTGTATTTTTAATTACATTTTCTTTGTTGCTGTTGTTCATTATGACTGCTGTTATTGGTTGGGTTTTTGTAGCACCCAATACATTGATGCCAGTCTTGGACCCGGAGAAGACGAAGAGACTAAGTTGCTCGGTTCCTGATTTCAATCTACAGCAGGTAACTGTCATTGGACATTTTCATCCTATATGTATTTTGCATGTATTTACCAGTGGTGAGAGTGAACATCTACTTACGATTCACAGTGCCACGACAAACTATAACAATTCGTACAAGTAGTCATTTTAATACTTTCATCTTTTTTACAGGATGATGGTGAAGAAAGTGAAAATCTCTCTGTAAACCTTTTTCATTCAGATAGACTGAGAAAAAGCAGCACCAATACGAACATCAGTGCCTCATCAGGACTTGCCTCCATGTCTTCTGTATGTCTCATGCATTTATAAAGTTTACATGTGCATTATTACATTTTGATTTGTGATGCTTCCTGATTTACTTACTAAATGTAAATTACGTTTCTTTCTAAATTACGCAACAAAAGGGAAGTGTGATGAACATCTACAGTTCAGAATTTGGCCACATTGGAGTCAGGGGAACCATTCAGTTTGCAATAAACTATGTGCCCAAACTGGGAGAAATGCAAATCTTTATCGTCCAGTGTAGAGACCTGGCAGCAGCCGAGTCTAAGAGGAACCGGTCGGATCCGTAAGTGTAAACTAATCTTTATGTGCATTTTTGAATTTCTGTGTCCAAATGAATGCATTTTGTGAATATATATTGTCTTTACAAACCTGTATACTCTGTGTATGTCTGTGTAATCTATGTTCTGTCTTCATTTCTATGGTTTAGGTATGTTAAGTGTTATCTTTTACCTGATAAAACAAAGATGACTAAGAGAAAAACATCTGTGAAGAAGAAGACTTTGAATCCCATTTACAACGAGATTTTAAGGGTATGAGAAACTGAAATCATTATTTGTGGATCACTTTTTTGTGTGGTAATTAAAACAGATTTCAATATTTTTACAGTATAAGATTCCTATGGAGAATCTGAAAGTCCTCACATTGAACGTGTCTGTTTGGCATCATGACACATTTGGACGGAACAGTTTTCTTGGCGAGGTCGATGTGGGTTTATCTGACTGGGACTTCAATGATACACACATGATTGACTGTGAGCTTAAAGAAAGGGTAAGAACAATATAAACTGAAATATTTTAAGAAGGTTTTAAGAAGCCCTTTATATTTAAATGATTTTAATCTACAAACAAATCTCAGCACTTTTACCTATAGATTAATAATTTAAACTTTCAACATTTCAGTTTTCAACGCCTTCCAGTCCAACCCGTGGTAATCCCAGCATGGAAATGAGCGGCGAGATGTGTGTGGCATTGCGTTTTTTTCTGCAGACATCACTAAGTAAGTAACCTGTAATGAATCTTTAATCATTTAAATAATGTTGTATAAATGTATTATGCTAATGCAACTCATTTTAAAGAAACAAATATGTTACTTTTGAGAATACTTGTGCCAAAATCAAGTATATAAAGTGAATGACCTTGATTAATTTAATTAAAAGAAGTATGAGATTGGTTTGTTTTTTCAACTACTCCATCATCTGTGCAACCATGATTGCGAGATCATGAACTATTTCTTGCAACTGTGTTTGTGGGCTCTTTTGTTCATAGCTGGCAAGATACACCAGACTGGTGAGGTTCAAATCTGGGTGAAAAAATGTAGGAATCTGACATCCAGTGGAGGAACCTTAGACCCATTTGTCAAATGGTATGTAAATTAAACTTAGCCGGATGCACCAAACTCGGGAAAACACTTTTTCCTCTAGTTGGGCTCCTTTTACTAGGCTTCTGATACGTGACTTGGTTATTAGCGATTGTTTCTAGCAGCAGGTTTGTTTTTATATGTTCATTATGTTGTGGTTTTTAGTTCACTTCTACCAGATACAAATCAGAAACGGCATCAGAGAACACGAGTTGTAAAGAAGACGACAAACCCAGAGTTTAATCACACAATGGTGTTTGATGGTCTCAGACCAGAGGACTTGAGTGAGACCTGTGTGGAGCTTACTGTGTGGGATCACGACCGACTGAGTAATCACTTTATCGGTGGAACGAGGCTCGGCCTGGGAACAGGTTTGAGACATGTTTTTATGATCTCATCAATAATTTTAATGACTTTACAACAACAGTGTAACGTTAACCTTGAGTGGACTAGCACCAACCAGGAAGATGGAAGTTCTTCTACTAGTGTACTGATTTTTTTCTTGATGCAGGTAAGAGTCATGACTCTGTGGTGAACTGGATGGATTCTAACGCTTGTGAAGCTGAACTGTGGAAAAGAATGATCGAATTGAAGAATGAATGGGTGGAAGACACAGTACCTCTAAGAATGTTAATAATGGCAAAAACTGCACCCAGATAGTTGCAGCATGTATGCTTGTAAAAGTAATGTAGGTTAATATGTTAATCGATTATAACCTATTATAAATACGTATTGAATCTTGTAAAGAAATGCTGTCAAATACTATCACTGGACAAAAGATGTGAAAATAATTGTATTGAAGATATATGTTGGATTGTTTTGTAAGATTTTTATAAATTATTGTGCACTTGGCATATTTCAGAACGCCCTTTTGTACGCACGATTTAGTAAATCAAAGCTCCAGTCTAGAAAAGCTGCAAAAGGATAACTTTAGTGAAATGTTTCACTAAATGTTTGAGGAATGTGTCCCCGGTGCTCAGCCGTATTGTGCTGTAAAATGGAAATGATTCATTTGCCTGAATTGTATATTCTGTTTATTTTATGATTGCTTTCAATATGTATATTTTTCAGGTGCAATAAATATTACATTATTACGCAACCATTGATGTGTTTGGTTCTTGATGTGCAATAAAATCATATATTTAATTACACTTTTATTATCACCAGAGTAAATACAGGTGGGAAGATTGGGAGAAATCGGTTCAGATTTAGAATCCTTATTTTATTTTTTAAGACCAAAAACTACAGAAGTATAAATAATAAATTGGCTAAATTATTAGCAAATATATTTATGTCACGAAGATGGCCGACCTAAAATAAACGTTAAAAATAAATCTTCATGTATTTGAAGGAATTTTTGTCATGAAAAAGGCAACACCATAAAAGTGGTTTTTATTTGTTTTGTTTATTTATTTATTTATTTATACATTTATGTATCATACAGTATATAAATATAGAAACTAGCTTCAAATGTCACGTCAGTGCTGAAATCTCGCGAGACTTGCGAGCTGTCGCGCCATTTTGGGTTTGACCTCACGGAGCTCTGAACGGCGGCTTCGTCTTTTGTGTAAACTTTTTATAATATTTATTGTTTATTATTACATTTTTGGAACGATAATTGTTGGACGAATTTTGTAAGTTTATGGTGAGTTAACACGGACAACCGACGGATTTTAGGTTATATAATTTAATGAATACGCTTGTGTCGTTATGATACTAATCGCGTTACTAATTATTCGTTCAATTTTGCAGCAGAATTTATTATATAATGTTTTAACTAACTTTATTAAATTGTTTGCTTTGTTACATATAAGATATTCGTCTGTATGTAGGCGCTGTTTGTGTTAGCTCGGTTACAGCTACGTAAGAACTACGTTGCTAGGTTATGTAACTTTAATAGGAAGTAAAGCGACACTTGTGTTCATTTTATACACAATAATTAAATAATTATTAACTAATGTTGAAGTACAGACTCTAGCAATTCTTTTTATGTTTTTATTGCTTGCGTTTCTTTTGTTTTATGTCTATTTGCTACCATTGTTGAAGCAGTTTTGAAGCCACGAGGCGCCACCTAGGCCGCACATATGAATATTGTTATATAAGTTTATATAGTGTGTATTAATTATAAATAACATTTGTTTAAAATCTTTCACATCTAGATTGAGTCTCTGATCATTTTATTACCTGGTCCAGTTTGTGTCTCGCCCAGAAAGGTTTTGATAATCTCAATAAAAAAGGTGCTTTACAAGATGTACGAGTTTGCATTAGATTTCTGTCTATTAAGTTCAGTTTTCTGTGCTAAATAATCAACAATATTCCTCCCATCTTTAGGAAGAGCTTGTTCTAAGTGGAAGTAATTACTGAGCTATGAATTCTAAACCAAAACACATCAGACAGTTAAACACAACTGTTACGTAGCGTCTTGTAAAATTCTAATGAAATATGTTTTCTAAATACGTTTTTTCTTTGTTTGTAGGTTCTTGTGCAAACCTGTGATTGGGCCACCCAAGAATCCCCAATGATTACCAGAAAAAGAGGGAAGAATCAGAGTAACTTCATGGACACCATGTCCTCACCTTCTCATGAATGTGAAGGTGCAGTCAGTAAACTCTCATCACCAGAAAGCGATTCCAACGACTGGGGGCTTGAAGATCTGCTAAGCTCTGATTTCAACTGGCCGATGGATGATGCGCTCGCCACTTTTCCAGACGTCGGATTGCAGGATTATGCTCTGAACTTGGAGGACGGTGATGTGTCTGCTGGAAATGTTTCTAAAGGCAGAGCTTCGGCACGTGGGCAGAAACTGCAAGACCTTTCTGGCCACACCAATAAGAACGCACTTGCTGCGAGACTAAATCGGCTGAAGAAGAAACAGTATTTGAGCGGCTTAGAACAGCGTGTGGGATCTCTGACAGCCGAGAATCAACTTTTCAAGCAGGAAAACATTAGCCTGACTAAAAGGGTGGAGGAACTAGAGGATGAGACTAGGTACTTGAGAGCCGTGTTGGCCAATGAGAGCACTTTGGCACAGCTGTTGTCTAGATTAAGCGGTGTGAACGGCATGAAATTGTCTACCTCGCTTTTCCAGAAATCCAATGAGAACGACCACGATTATGCCATGCCGAGGAAGAAAGTGAAGGTGGAAGACAAGCCTGCAGCAGGTGGAGTCTGTCTGCATGTCGATGCAGGCCACGTCTCGGTGGAGTTCTGCACTCGGTGTGCAGAGAGTGCAAGTGCATCAGTTAAAATGTAGGGTCAAGTATTTTGCCTTTTCCTGAGACTGAACTAAGTACATGTTATGAACATGAAGGGGACACAAAAACTGTAGTTGTCAAATGACATGAATTAACTGTGGACATGTAGAGCATGAGTATGTATAAATCAGCTTTCAATACAAGTTACTGCTAAACTTGTTGACAGTTTTTTCTAGGTGCTTGGTCCACCATACTTGATGACCGGGTCTCAGCACATCCAGACTACCTGAATCCATGGTAAGGATCAAGCTGTAGATGACTGCACCCAAGTTGTTCTTCAGTGCCCTCTGCCACTTAATGGCATATGTTAATTTAGTTGAAAAGAATATGTTCTGTTTTAACTGAGGAACGATCGTTTGAGTGGGCAGTGGTTATCTCGGTGGTTAATATACTGGACTAGTGATCGGAAGGTTACTGGCTCCAACACCGCATCTACCACTTGGCCACTAAGCTCTGTGAGCCTTAATGGCTCGAAATGTATAGAATCTTATGCAAGTCACTTTGGATGATAGCGTCTACTAAACCTTGTTAATCTTGTTTTGGCAGCAGTATTAGAGGGCTTATAAGTGTGATGTAATTAGTATAAAATTATGTAAATAGTTGATGTTTTACAAAGGACTATCTGCAAGACCTGTACGTCAAAACTAAATTGTAATTGAAGACGAAGAACTGCTTTTGGTACTGTAATCAGTAGTACATAAGTTCGTACATAATCCATTCCCAAACTTCTGACCTAGTCACCATTGGCACACATTTAGGACAGTTTCATGCTGATCGTTGCAGTCCTTTGTAAAATGTCACTAATTTTCTGGAGAACATTTTTCATGGAGCCATTTATTTTTCCTTTATGCTAAAGTGGATTTGCTGTGTGGGGGAATCTGAAGAAACAGGACCAGCAGCTTGCAACATTACCCGGTAAATTTTAAAAAAGGTAGTACAAGGAGCAGTGTAAGTTCAAGCTTTTACTGGCACTCAATCACACTGCATTTATAGCTACACTATTCTAGCACACTGCTGATTAAAGTTTAATGCTGATTGTCGTGGTCTTTTGTTCCTATCCAGTATAACATTATAGCAAACTGATATGTAAGGAAGCGCTCCAGCTTTTCTTTGCAGTTGGAACAAAAGATTTTGATTTTTTGGGGGCAGATTCATTGTATTTTTGTTAATTATTTCTTTGTATGTGAGGAAATGTAATAGAACACTGTTTAGGACGGAGTGTAAATAAATCTTATTTGTCACCATTTGTTGTCTTTGTTTATAACTTGTCTATATTAACCATTTCCCTCTTCTCTTTTTAAACAGCAATTTCTTCATTTTCCTCTTCAAGTGTTCTGCTTTTTCTAAGTGGATAAAGTGTGGTAAAAAGTGGTAAATTGGTCGTTTAAAAATGTATCGGCTAAGAAACTGCCAATAAGTGTTTTCACTCCTTAAAAACTCGTTACCATTCACCCTTTTCAAGTATAAGGTTCTATTTTACATCTTCCCATGTCAGTTCTACATGATGCTATATGGAAAGCAAATTCTTCTTTGCTCACTATCTTAAAGCTACCCAGAATGCAGACATAACCTTTTGATTTAGCTTGCGACTGAATTAAAATATAATTGAAGGTGGCATCTAGCAAAGGATTGTACAGTTGGTGAAGCTCCAGTTGATATAAATGTTGATTTAGGAATAAAAACAATCCATTTATAAGCTCAATAGTCATGCTTGTGATAGTAGATATTCATACACAATTTATTATACACCTCTCATTCTTTTACAGAAGATTAATCGTGAAGCTCTTCTCCATCTGAATCTGGTAACTGAAGCATTTTCAGATAAATGTCGTAGTGTTTGGAGCCTAAATAAGTACCAAACAGACCCTGTAATAGCAGTACAGCATACATCTTCCGAACGATGGGCTTGCTCAGTGTCGTCCAGTATCGAATGATGTTTCCTTTCTCTGGCATCGGGGCACTGCTGTATCTAAAATACCATTTAGGCAGTTAGTATAAAACCAGTTACATTTGATTTGTTTTCTGATTATCAGTTCTATCTTAATACTGAATAAAAGCTAAAGATAGAATATAGCCACTGCAAATGGTCACTAATGTTTGCACACTTCACAGAAAGTCCCCAGTGGGTCTTATCATGTGAGGGCACGACAAAATATTATAAATGTATAAAAAGACTAGCATGCGTACAATAAAAAAACACTTACATATGGTAGTAAAAAACAACATTTAAAAAAGATTTACAAACTTTACTACACAATTGTCTAAAACAAATAACTGAGCGAGTATTAATGAGACTTTGGCATATTCAATCACATGACTGAATTGGATTTCGGCTCACTTATAATGTATTCTGAATAAAAGCATTTCATAATTTATAAACTTACCTGGCTGCAAGCCCAGCATTAACTGGTAATGCCAGCAAAATAGGGTATATACCACCACTGACTACACCTACTAAAGCGCCTCTTATTAGGGCACAAGTTGGGCAGTTCAGGTCACCTACGAAGACATAATTGGTCATCGAATAAACAATCATAGAAGTTAAATCAGATCAACAAGCATCTGGATTTGCAGGTGTTACATTTTCATGCATTGTTCATTTTGAACATGATTGTGTACTTGGTCTCATCAGATACAAGTACGACTGATATCGCATGACAGAACGGTCTAATTTTGGGTAGTCAAAAATCTACATCTGGGCATACTGACAAAGGTTTAACTGACATTCTGGTGTGTACATGTGGTCATTATTGTGCTGTACTGGTTTAATCATGCTCACCTGTTAATAAAGGATTGCTCACAGTCGCGTTGTATAAAGCCGCTGTTGTCAGGAATGGAAGAACTGCCATGGGAAGGCTGGAGCTGAAACGTCCTTCTGTAATGTGGAGTGCACGTCGGTATAAACTGTTGGCAATGAGACCGGCAAGTCCAGCATTGCCACCCAAATACAGAGGGCCATAAGCAAATAATTTCCTGTTGGCACAACTGCTCATGTTAAGCAACATGCAATTCATGACAATTGGTACAATTAATTTTCATATAAGACGAATGTGATTACACCAGTGGTGATGGGATTGATGGGTTGGGTGATTCTCTTTTACTGTCGAGCCACTTTACTGTTTAGTTGCTATGAATATAAAGTATATAAATGCCTCAAATGCTTTATACCTGTCAATGTCTGGGAGCTTTTCAAACTTTTTGGCCAACATTTCTATGATCATGCTTCTGGGTATTGCCTGACCTTGGTCAGCATTTCTGAGCGCCATTGTTCCTAGAAGAAATGCAAATAAAAACAACAATAAAAAGTAAAATAAATGCATGACACTCGTCACATTCTACAAAACCTTACACCATCGTTTTAACACCTTAAAATGATAAATCCAGGTGACACACAGGTTGGTTCACACAAACACGGATCGGTCCGGTGGGTCATTTCTGTGTGGAGTTTGCAAGTTCTCCCCTGGGTTTTTTCCCACAGTCCAAAAACATGTAAATGAGTACTGAGGAAAGTTGAAGATTTATACATTGAATGTGACTGTGAATGCGATGATGTGTTATTTTCTTTCATGAATGTAAACAAAAGCATAAAGCAAACCGGCTCATATTTAGAAGGATGCCAAAGAGCAGCCAGACTTCCATGCATGAATGCATTTCATAATATATAAACATTCTGTTTTTATACATTTACATTATATACATTTATATACTTCATATACTACATTTATGGAAACACGTGTGTCGCTGCAAAGCTGTAAATATTTCATACGTAATGTTTTATAAGGCGGCACGGTGGCTGAGTGGTTCAGCACTGTCGCCTCACAGCAAGAAGTCCCGGGTTCGATCCCCCGGGTTGGGCTGGGGACTTTCTGTGCGGAGTTTGCATGTTCTCCCCGTGTCAGCGTGGGTTTCCTCCGGGTACT
>JAOUQU010000006.1:831991-848162 GCA_028566735.1 Ammoglanis amapaensis
TTTCCTGCGACTAGTCGACCAATGGAATTTGGCCGACTAGTAATTTTTTCGGTCGACCAACGAATAATCGATTAATTACGGTCAGCCCTACTCTTGAGTAAAGATATTGACACTCCATTGCTTAGATAGTCTACCAACACGGTACTGAAAGTCATTTTTGTCCATCAGATGCCAGTTTCTTAGTGGTTCCCAAGTTCCGTCTGGGCACTATGGGTAGTCGATCTTTCAGTGTTGTTGCCCGTTTGCACTGGAAAGCTTTTCCATATTTAATACGCTCAACTACGTCTCGTTCTAAATGCACTAACTATAGTAACAAACCTCACTTTGCTACACTTTCTAACACCGCTTAATCATTCTTACAGTCACGGTGGGAAACACCCTGGGCTGAACTACACTGATCACATGAATAGGTCGTCAGTTTGTTGCAGGGAACAAAGAGAAACACACACACAGACACACAAGACAATTTCAGCATCTCTGATTAACCTTACTGCATGTCTTCGGACTGTGGGAAGAAACCAGAGCACCTGGAAAGAACCCACGCGGACATATATGTAAAGTCTTAACCAGGAAGACACTGTAAGAC
Source organism: Ammoglanis amapaensis (assembly GCA_028566735.1). Taxonomy (NCBI): domain Eukaryota; kingdom Metazoa; phylum Chordata; class Actinopteri; order Siluriformes; family Trichomycteridae; genus Ammoglanis; species Ammoglanis amapaensis. The sequence goes on from JAOUQU010000006.1 coordinate 832,578, forward strand.
GACCACTAGTGCGAATCACTAAACCACCGTGCCGACCCGTAACGTTAATTTTATTATTATGATTATTATTATTCTTTTAGAAAATAGACTCTACAAAATGCTTAAAATATAAATCTAGACATGAACGATTGTGTTTGTACATTTTCTGTGGCCTTGCAGAGATTCTAGATATTTTGAATTTAAATACTCAAAAGGTTTTTTGACCAACAAGAAATTGATATTGGTATGTAAATCAAAATCTGAAAGCAGTTGATCCGGCTCTTGAGTTTAACACTGTTTGATTTAAGAGTAGTATGAAATGGCTAAAGTTATTTATAGGGGTCCGTTATGATAAACCACAAATTCTTATCTTGTTTTGTTCTTGTAGAGTTTGCAGATTGAGCTCAATTGACGTGCAAAAAGCTGAAATCTATAACGCTGCAATATCAGTAGCTTTGGGCGCACTATTAAAACACATTCTTAGTCATTACGTTTTGTTTTGTGTTTGTGCGCTTGTGCTTAATGATCCTGAGAGAATGGTTTAAGCCACGGTGTTGTCATTGCAGCTGACGGAACAGACTGCAGGACAGCCATTTCCATGCTTTTGTCTACGAGAGTGTGTGTATGTAGTCTTAATTGCCAGTGTCTGATGCCAGTTAAACATGAGTTTTAAAAGTCAGGAGTTTACCTCTTGACCTTGGCATTTCCACATTTATTAACCAATCAAATCAACCAAGCAAGGCTGTTCTTGTGGGCTTAATTGTCTCGCGTTCGTTTGTGGTTTATGTTTAATTGATGATTTCGTGGCCCTGAGATCTTTGGGTTACTTGGGAACCGGCATAGGAACCGCTCAATGATTTGCTCGCTGCAGAAGAAAAGAAACCAGTGACCTTCTGATTACTAAGCCAGTATCTTTATAGCTAAGCTACAAGCTTAACGCAATGAACGCCATCTGCCAAGCACAACAACCAATGCCAGCGGCAGACAATTAATAGACTCTGTGAACACTGTAATTAAGTTGGGGTTTTTTTTGTGTGTGTGTGTACTTGTAATTCATGAAGTAGCTTTTACCACCTTTTACAAGACAACAGAACTGACCATGTGTGCATTTTCTGCTCAGAGCGCTGTTCGACTACGACCGTCTGAAGGACAGTGGCCTGCCCAGTCAGGGTCTCAGCTTCAGATACGGCGACATCCTGCACGTAATTAACGCATCGGACGACGAATGGTGGCAGGCACGGAGAGTCACTGCAGATGGAGACAGCGAGGAGATGGGTGTCATTCCCAGTAAAAGAAGGTACACGGTGTTCAAACAAGTTTTGGATTCTTTCTTTTCAGGTGCAGAGTTAGAATAAAACGTGGCGTGGCGTTCATTCTAGCTGGCACAGCGTGGACTCGCCACCGAGGACTGCCTGTCCTAACGCGTTAATGCCGACATTCATACACCCACTTGCTATTGTACTGTGGATATTATAGTTCTGCTCTGCCTAACAATTACAAAATTAGGTTTTTTGTAAGTAAATCTGAAGGGAAAGAAGATTACTGTGGTCATTTTTCCATAATCAGTCAAAAAGATTTGTACTATAATTGCAGCCGAATAATCTGATCCAAACAAGGTGGCGTGTGATCCTCGGTTCCTTTCAGTTTTCAACATGGAAATATCACCGTTTTGTGATACGCAAACACAACAGTACGTGTAGGATTCTTTGGTTTAAAATTGTTCAGCCTATCAGGGGTTACATCCTAACATTCGGGGCCTCTTTCAAGCGAATCTATTTGTATTAAAACGTGTAGCAACTGAATCAGTTTGGTTAGGCATGAGGAGGTGTTGCAGGAAGGTGTTGTAACGCTTTGTTTGTGTTTCTGTGCAAGAGTGGAAAGGAAAGAGCGAGCCCGCTTGAAAACAGTCAAATTCAATGCCAAACCTGGCAGCATTGACTCTAAAGGGGTGAGTACTGCAAAGTCTCTCTAATGTACTTCAGACTATATTTAAAAACGAGAGATTCATCAGTGCCGATACGTCGCCGATGCTGAAAGTCATTTAGTTATTTTAAATGAAGACGGAATTGAAAGGACAAATTTTTTTTATAACAGAACTGGTACCCATTCGTGTCAGTGCACACATATGGCATATCTCCTACCTCCAAACAAAAAATCGGTTTATAAAACGAATTGCCCTTAGATGTGAGCGAGTACAAGAGCGTCCAGCCTACTCGGTGTTCCTTGCTCCTATGTTTTCAAGTATCTTTGACCATTGAATAAGGTGGTGGTAACATTTGGCTCACAATTTGGCGTGTCACTTTGAATACAGACCCTGAGATCACAGGGGTTTGCATCTGTTCTCTTCTGCCATTGCACGTTAGCATCACGTACTGAGATTTCCCACAGACAAGCTGACACTGAGCACCAGGATGTACCGTTTCCCACAAAAAAAACATTTTCTATTTAGAGAACCATTTAACTCATGTAATGCAAAGTAAATACATCAATCATGCTCGTGGACAATTCGGTAAGGATTTTGGACTGTGGGAGGGAACATGCAGACAATCAAATCCAGGACTTAGTACTAAGCCACAGTGTCGCCCTATAATCGGTATATTATAAGCAGTATAATTAGGCACAAAATTGGCACTGATAAATCAGATTGTTTTTTTGGTAGCTGATCATAAGATATTAAATGTTAATCGTGTTATCAGTGTGGATGTTTATATAAGTGTTCATAACAGTTCACAATGATTGACAATCAGATTAAACCCACTGTGTGTAACTTGTGTATATAGTGTAGTTATATTGCAAAACTTTAAAATACTTAAAGTACCCCAGGACTGGTCACGAACAATATTCTGTACAAGATCCTGAATCTTATGAAATTTTTAAATGTCAAATCATTCTCAAATGGGCAAGATGCATATGAATATAAAATATAAAAAGACAATTATCATAAATTAAGATATATGCTCATGTCTTCTTACTACCTCATTAGCATTTATTCGTTCATTAATTTCAGTGTCCAGTCTCTCCATATTTAAATTGCTCCTCTTATTCTCATGCATGTGCAAATGAGACGGGACTGCGCTTTAAAGACTGTGTGGATTTGCTGATGCTTACCACTTTTGTTATTTCCAAGTTTTACTCCATAATAATAATTATAATAATAATGAAATACTCAATTCAGTTTATCTTGCTCCTTTCAAGAACCTTTACCATCAATTTTTATACTGTATACTGGTTTACTCGTAAACATCAATGAAATATTGCAGCAATATAATGTACATTTAAAAATAAATACATAAGATGATTCACATTCATCTATCCATTTATTATTTATTATTTACCAGCGATTAATCCTATGTACTGTGTTGGGAAACACATTAAACACCTGAATACGTCGCCAGTCTGTCGCAGGGTACAGAGACACATGGGACAGTGTAGCCTAGTGGGTAGAGCGTTTGGCTGTGAACCGAAAGGTTGGGGGTTCAAATCCAGGTTCTGCTACATGGTCACTGCTGGGTCCTTGAGCAAGACCCTTAACCCTGTCTGCTCCAGGGGGCGTCGTACTGCGGCTGACCCTGCGATCTGACCCCAACTTCCAGACAAGTTGGGATATGCGAAGAGAAACATTTCATTGTACTGTACATCTGTATATGTGTAATGACAAATAAAATTTGAATTTGAAACTCTTTGGTTTATGAGAGGAGACCGGAGCACCCGGAAGAAACCCACACAGACAAGGCAGGCAAGGCAGCAAGCCCTAATCACAAAGCCACTGTGTCCACCAAATTGGATTAACTAGGCTTAATTATTTTGATTACCGGGAGCATTGGTGCAATTTATATTTAATAAAACTATACTGATATTGCAATACATTGCTTGATTGGGTCATGTGACTGAGTTCACAGGTTCTTTAAGTAGATGTATGTGTGTTATGTGTTTAAATATGTGTGATATGTACAATGCACATGTCAGGTTAGAGCAGGTCAGCTGTGGTAGCGAACATTATTAGTACATTTATAGAACAGTACACGGATGAGAAATGATCTTCACAATACACTCACACCGAGTCCAGGTTTAACACATCAGTTACACACTTTATGTTTCCCTTTCTAACGGCTGAGTTTAGCCCCAAAGCCTCTTAACAGGCAGCATGTTGTGTTGATTTCTTCATCGGAGTCGATGTTACGTGTTTTCTGTGGTTCTCGGCATGACTCTGCTCCTCACCGCTGCATGGCTGTAATCAGTTTTCTGTCTCTTTAGTTCTTTTCAGTTTGTCGGAAAAAAAAAGTTGAGCGAAGCAGAAGTGAAATGGACGACAGCAGTGGTTGCAAGAGAATTCAAATTCACTCAGCGTAGCCATCTACACTAAAGTCTTTCGCTCTTTTGGATCTATTACTTAGACTAAACATTTCTGAACACACACCTATCGAAAATGTGTGTGTGTATGAGAGAGAGAGAGAGAGAGAGAGAGTGTATTTTGGTCTGTGTGCGAACACATATCTGCATAATTAATTCCACTGTGTTTAAAAACACAAGCAATAGAAAAAGAATTTCAGATGTGTTTTACTAAATTGGTAAAATATTAATTTATCAATTTTTTTCACAGAATATACCGGAAAAGTATTAGGTACAAATGTTCTGATTTTTGGATAAAAAGCTATCGTGAATTGCTCTAATCGTTACATTACATTTACAATTTTCAGCATTGAGCAGATGCTTTTATCCAAAATGATATACATTACGGTTACAGTATAGAGTTTGAGCAATGAGAGTTAAGGGCCTTGCTCAAGGGCCCAACAGCAACAACCTAGCAGTAGATTACTAGTGCTGTACTTTAACCGTTAGGCATCACTAGTAAAGCAGTTTCTTGTAAACAAATGTGGATTGTATAGCGGTAAATATTTTCGATTTACTGGTACATACATTGATTGGTAATTTGTGCATTACCGATCTTTAATTTAAGCGTGAGATGCATTTTATAGATTTTATTTATCCTGCCACGGCTGTCGCTCCTGTCACCTCTGTTTTGGTCCGTGCCACCTTTGTCAGCATGAATGTAACAGCATTTTCCAGCTCCGTCTGCCCCATGCTCTCTCTCCCACACAGTCATACAGTGAAAAACGTAGAAAGAACTCCATCTTTTCACGAAAGTTCCCGTTCTACAAGAACAAGGAACTAGATGCACAGGACGGCAGTGACTCCGAACGTAAGTACTGAACCCCGCTCACTCATTGCCATACATGTAGGCACATGACATGTGACACTGATAGGGTGAAAGGCCACAGGAGGGATCAGTGACTTCAGGGATGCGACTGTGTGCTGTTTCTAAGCTCTTCCTCTAACTTTACGACTATTGCCACTATTCTTCTGTCTTTTCTCTCCGATCTCCCCGTACTCTGTCTGTGGACGGCTATCTCATGTAGGACATCTCCGGAATAGGGGACGACGGGTATGGGACAAAGACGACGAGTAAGTCTTTTGCGGAACTGTCCCACCTTTGACATCACCAAGAGCACGGTTTTGGTTTTTGTTGCATTTGATTTTGGCTTTTTTTCTTTTTCTGTTGTATAACTTTTGCAATTTTGTTAAAGAGTTGACATGTGGGATAGACATGAGAGTGAGTGCATGCCAACACCACTAAGACTCTATTGTTAAATAAAAAAACAACATTTAAAGCTTTAGAAATATAAGCATGTCTTGTTTAGTGGTGTTAAAAGTTGTTGAGAACTGTTGCTGACTGATCTAAATCAAGACATAATATCACAGATTGGTAGAAGCAGAAGTTTCATTTCGCCTTTAGTAAACCAAGACGAAGTATGTTGCAAATAAAAGCTGTCAACCACGTCAGCGCTTTTATCGCAGGCTCTCTTTTATTCTTCTATTTATTCTTTGGCGCAGTAATAAATACAAGTTCACCACGCTCAGAAATATGCATCTATGTAATAAGTAATGAATCCTCGTCATAATCTAGCACTTTGACAGACTCGTTTTGACATGACCTGGTAAAAATACATAATATTATAAGAAGTAAAAGTTTGTTTTTGACAATTTGTACTATATTATTTTAGCATGGCAAACAAGAAAGTCTGTTATAAAGTTTAATTCTTTCTAAATACTTTGTGGGTAAACAGAAAAGCAGAACATGCAGATTTACAGTTACTAACATTAACTACAGTCTAGTTAATGCTATTAAGGGGGATTTCCACAAAATTATAGGCACATTAACACTATATTTGTTTCTTTGCTTATCTTTCCTGTATTAATGTCATTTATTTTGCACACAGTCTGTACAGAATGAGGACAATACCAGATAAATATAATAAAGCTGTAAATACCAGATCTTTCAAAATCCTCCTTAATTAATGAAATTATCTATATTGATCGACTATATATGTAAATGAATTTATTATGTTTCTTAATTTTGTTTATATCCTAGTCTGTCTGCATCATAAGAAATTTAGAGTATTCAAACACTGTCGAGACACTGGTGGCCTGTGGAAGAATTTGGGTAATAATCCATCCTTGTATGTCCCACATGAGCCGATTATCTTCCCTGGATGGAGTCTTCCATCAAGACAATGTGATACCCCCCACAACTGGAATTTTATCCCAGTTGAGCATTTGTTGGACCATTTAAAACATCGGGGATGCATCAATAGTGTCACAGTATATGTGTATATTTGATTATTTACTAGGTAATGTAAATGAAGCTATGCTTAATTTAAAGGACAGCAGATCGCAAGAGCACTGGAACCTTGACCTTGTTTTGGGTCGTATGTTTAAAAAAGCCTGCTTTAGCATTAGTGGCCGCCAGTCCTAGTCTGGTCCTCCTATCTTCATTAGCATCCAGATTGCTTCTGGAGCAATTCTGTCTCAAAGTCAGTCTTGAATATCTGACTAGTATGTCATGCTATGTAGACTTTCAGAGCTTCCGTAATGCAAGTAATGCATATTCATTTTTCATTGTTATTGATATTTTTCTAATCGTTATGCTTCTTCTCTGCGCTCATACCGGGAGCATGTAATGATGTTACATGTTCACTTTGCCATTTACACATTATCTGAAACTGCTGTTTTCAGAAAAGCATTTAATGAAACGTACAGGAGTCGAATCTGCTTTCTCAGACCATATGGGGAAATGGCTTCTCAATAAAATGTGCGTTTTTGTTTCATTCCAGGAAGTCAAGAGGAAACAATTCTGTCCTACGAGCCTGTGCTTCGACAAGAAAGTAAGCACCAGTTCTTCTAACGATTCAGTAAACAACCAATTAACACTTACGCCTTGTTTTCTTTCTGTGCCTCATGTAGTCGCATATGCCAGACCCGTAATTATTCTGGGACCCATGAAGGACAGGATCAACGACGATCTCATCTCCGAATTCCCTGACAAGTTCGGTTCATGCGTTCCACGTAAGTGTTCTAAGAATACGTCCGAAGTTTACGTACAAACAAGGTGCGCAAGAGGTGGGGTCTTGAAACTTTTGTTTGCAGACAGTGATGTCTGAACAGTACACTTTCCACCTCTATTCAAAGAATCCTTTTTTGTAGAAGGGTGTTCTAATTCCAAATACTGATTTACGAATTGTAAAATGAATGTTGAAGTGCCCTGAATCTGTATCATCGTAATAATTAAGTATCATTTTGTCTGTGCAGCTTTATTCAGGCAAACTTTAGTCGTATATTTTTTTCTGTTTATTTCTTCTAGTTGCATGTTTGTGTCTTTAATAGACAATTTTTGTGTATGTGTCCATTTCTTATCATTTGCATGCTTTATTTTAATCATTGTGTATTTTTTTATAATCCCATTAAAAGCAGATAACGTTTCAGGGCCGATGGGTAAGTGAGAAACGAAGTCAATAATAAACATGACAAGTACACATTTAGGTGTTTATATATATATTTGCACTTTCAAGCAGACATATAATAAGATCTGTGCACAAGGTCTCTCACATTAATCACCATCGCCATCAGTAACCTTAGTAGTTGTAGACAGGAAGATGAACTGTGGAACGTCTTTTATGCAACAACTTGTGAATTTGGGAACAAAGTCTACGAGCGTGCAACAACTAGATTTGAGACTAACGTCGCAACACACTCTAAATCGGCAATTCTAAATCGACGCGCCATTCTACATTGTAATCAGAATTTTTGGATCATTCATGTCTTATTACGATAGACCATAAGCATGACTAGGACAAGATCAGACACATTTTCTGAGTAATTCATGTAGGTGGTACAGCAGTAAAACACCAGAGCTGAGATCTCAAACTCATCATTTGAAAACTCATGTCTGCCTCTATGAACAATGACTGACTTCCTGAAAAATTCATGCCGTTATGTCAATCTTGAACTGTACAAAGTATGTTTCATTATTATAAGTTTACGTACTTTATTTCTATTTCTGCATAATTCAGATACCACAAGAGCGAGACGTGAGTATGAACTTGATGGCCGGGATTATCATTTCGTGGCGTCACGGGAACAGATGGAGAAGGACATTCAAGAGCACAAGTTCATTGAGGCCGGACAGTACAACGACAATCTGTACGGGACCAGTGTCCAGTCGGTTCGATTCGTGGCTGAGAGGGTACGTATGGTTTGAAAACAATTTAAATATAAGTAAGTACTTTTGGACAATTAGTGTGATCAAAAATATCATTGTATAGATTATGTTAAGTTAACATTACAGTCAAAGCTGTATGAAAACACTCATGACATACACAGTATGTCACACAATAACATCAACAGTGATCGCAAAGAACTATCAGAACACAGTGTACACAAAAATAAAGAATGTTCTTAATGTTCTGCATGTTCTTCTGAAAGTGATTTTATTATTGTTGCTTGCAGGGAAAACATTGCATACTTGATGTATCAGGAAACGCCATAAAGCGGCTACAAGTAGCACAACTTCACCCTATTGCCATATTTATAAAGCCGAAATCTCCCGAATCTTTAATGTAAGCAAAGATTTTCCGTTTCTAGTTTGGATATGACTCAGTACGACTGTTAGTTCTGTAACTTGGAGCTGAAAGAACTTTTTTTGTTGCAGGGACATGAACAAGAGGTTGACAGAGGAACAGGCTAAGAAGACGTACGACCGGGCCATGAAGCTGGAGCAAGAGTTCGGCGAATATTTTACCGGTAAAGACATTCAAGTATTATTTTACTTTACTCAGAATTCAACAGGGAGGCTTGAATAACAATGTAGTGACTCTCTGGTTTGTTTTTGTGTTTCAGCTGTGGTGCAGGTAGATACGCTGGAGGACATTTATGCTCAATGTAAGTTGGTGATCGAGGAGCAATCTGGACCTTATATCTGGATTCCTTCCAAAGAAAAGCTATAAGGAACAAATTTCCCTGGCAGGGACCCTGAACTGGTTAAAAAAATAGGCATCGTTTGTAACATATGAGAAATGAACACAGTAATGTTCATAATTAGAGTAATTCTGATTTCATTCTGTTTGTTTATTGGTTTCTGTTCACTTTTAACGAATGTTCCTGAATGTACACAACAAAGTGTTGATCTGGAAAATTTGTTTGTACTGATAAGAATTGGGGAAAAATCCTCAGTTACATCAAAATGTAAACTATTGTGATCTCACTCATCCCGACTGGTGTTTAAAACAGAAGACGCAGAACATAATCTTACGACCACCATCATCACCCAATCGCTTCATATTCGGACCTCTGTCCTGTAGAACCTTTCTCACCACGATCGTCTCCACCTGCCGCTCTTTACTCGCTGACTCTATGATCTATGCATTCCCCTTTTACATTCATATTATAATTTGAGATGTTTTCTTTTTAACTCCCTTGTAAATTTTCTTCCTTTAATGTAGCTGTTTCTAACCTGAACTTTGGGAAGGGGAGGGCAAGGCCTTGTTTTAATTCGTGTACACTAAAAAAAAGGGATACAGCTAGGAACAAAAAATAATACTCTATTTTGCTATTTATATTGATATAGGGCACAACAGAAGAGAACTATTTATAAAGTTTAACTTTGTGTAAGAAAAAGCTACTTTTCAAAGCAGATTTTATTGATGTGAGATGTAGATGATCTAGTCATGGATGTATGTTGTTTGTTGGGTGAAGCTTTATGAAGGTTGAATGTGTGTGTTCGTGAGAGTGCAGGTTATGGGTGTGTGGTTTGGGTCTGTTGGGGTCTAATTTTGTGGAATGGCTTTGTGGTGACCAATGCATTTATATAATATCTATAACTGAACCAGATGAAGCTGGAATCCATAATGGATCCATAACTATTTGGATACGAGTGCAGAAATTGGTAAATACAGGCGTAATTAGCAAGCTTGCAGCTTGTTCTATTGTCGGTGGAATAACCAATCAATAAAACACCTTAATTAGTGATTTATGAAGCTTTAATTTATGAAAAGATTGTAAGACCTTTATACGAGTCTTTAATAATCCCCCAGTTCTTGTATGTTGTAATATCCAAAATGTCCAAAAGCAAGTAATGTGAATCAAGTATTGGGACTATTGACTTACCACCAAATATAACTTTTATTATTACTCTTGAAAGTTATGCAGCGTTCTACATTGGTGTTATACTGCCAAACTTATGATTTATGCTGGCATGAGACTGTTTTCCTGCTTTGCGTTTTGAGACCGGTTGATCTGTCTAAGATCTGTTATTTATTTGTCCACAGAACTAGTAGAACTTGTTGTGTTGGTAATCGTTCAAGGGCTGTTTGCAATGTTACCACGCTTCTATTTTAGTTTTTGAAAAAGTGGTGCAGGTGAAAGGGCAAGTAGATAGAGACCGCATAGTTCAGATATAGACACTTAAAGTTTGGTGTAATAATGGTGAAGACGATTGGCATTAAAAGCTGGTATGACACTGGGGGAATTACATGGCAAAAGACGGTGACCGAATAGTGACATTCCTGTTAATACCGTTTTTAAAAGTGTGGAAATGTTTCGAAGAACTCTCATAAATACGTCACGCTCCTATTTCCACCCTGTTTCTTTTTTCAGCCAAGTTCCTCTTTCACTGAGCCCCCACACAAAGATCTGTTATAAAGATATCCCACTGTTTCTAACATGTACATGTGCAAGAAAATATATGCAATGTGAGTCATGTTGCCTGATCATGCACACATTCTTATAGTAAAGTACAGATTGTACATCACTGTTGGAAACTTCAAACCACAAAGGTCAAAAACAACCTCTATGGAGTATAAAAAGAATACTCTGGTTTTATAGTTGGCAGGCATTGAGCAGTATGCATAGGTAATGCTCACCACTTTTTCCAAAGATGAAGAATGAAGAATGATTGGAGAACTGTTTACATGTTTTGGTTGAACGGTATGAAGAGTGAACTGTAACGATAGTAAACAACGGTGATAATAACGGCATAAATAACAGATATGCACGACTTTATTTGATTATTTATGCCCTGACTCATGTAAAACGTACTAAAATATGTCATTTTCTGTTGTCCGTTGATGATCATTTTTTCAGTTGCTTTGGTTTATCTGGTAAGGACTGAATACACCGATTCAAAAGTAGAGCAAGTTGAACATCCCAAAATGGATATAGATTACCAGATTACCTCTGGTACTCTGCCTTGCCTTTCAGAGTTGCTATTAGCAAGCCATTAGTATTAGAACTATTTATTTTAAACCGTTTAAGCGGCAGTACCAGAGTAATATTATTGTAGATTAAATGATTTAAAAATAATAACACAACATGAGCAGGGCGGGATGGAATGTTGCACCAGATTTCGTCACATTTAGCTCGTTTTCGAATATGTTTCAACTTCATCATTACAAGAACATCTGACCAACATCAGATCAAAAATCCAGTGCGAATAGCAACGCCAGTCACAAGAGTCGTAGCAATAATTCGGCATAATGTTAAGCTGAATGTGGTTCAGACCGATTTCGGTGTATTCAGACCTTTGTATGCTGAAGCTGTAAAGATTTGTTTCATGTCAACATTTATACATAGTGTGACATTTTCATTTGCATAATTGTATTTATTTCAGTGTTTCACGTGAAATGTTCTGTGCTGTTTAGTATTTGAATCGGGGGAGTGAACTGGCGATGGTTGCTGCAGTGTTATGGTGCTTCCTGTGTCATGTCAAATAAGATCTGATCATTCTCACTGTAAAACTTAAGTTAAACCGGCCTGTATTTTCTCAGGGTTGCCACGTAGACGATGATAACAGATCTGATGAACTCCAATGCCAGGAGAGGGTTTCTTACATTTCCATAATTTATCAAATGCAATGTTGTAAATAATTAGCACTTCCTTTCATTATTAGCACTTTAGTCAAACAGAAAACATGTTGTCCATATTTATCTTTTTTTTTTGGTTCTGCTTTAGGCCTATTAAAAAAAAGCATTTCTTTTCTCTGCCTTTCACTCTGTACAAATTGGGTTGTTTCATTCCATGAGTGTAAAGATTAAAGCACATCTAATGTAAGTTCACTCCTGTTGTCGCTGACGTCCGTACAAACCTTGTTCTCTATTTATCTTCCCAAATGTTAAAACGAAAAGGACCAGGATGGAAACGTGTGCTTTGCATCCTGTGGCGGTGTTTACGACCTTTTAAAAAAATAAATCACAGTAATATTTTACTTTTGGCAAATGTTGCTAATGTTAAACGAGGGCAATCCACTCATGTCTAAAATGTAAAATTAAAGCTTTTGTGGTACTTTGCCACACATATTTATTGTTTGTGTCACTTTTATGTTTGAACTTTGATTTGTTTCTCACCCCCCAAAGTTTCCTGTTTCTGGTTTCTGTTGTTTTATTAATAACAGCAAAACCATGTGAGCACATCACAGCTTAGCAAAAATAGTGAGTGAACTTTGTTTATTATGAATTTGTAACAACAGTCTTAGTTAAAAAGGTGTTTTTATTTTGCCAGGAGTGAATGCATTCAACAAAAAACATGTATCTTTAGATTAATAATTAAATCCTCATCAAATCCAAATGTTGGGCTCATTTATGTCTTCACAGAAATGCTAGTATAATATAAATAAGTGAAGTTTGGTTTTATACACAGTATAGGGACAGTGTAGCCTAGTGGGTAGAGCGTTGGGCTGGGAACCCAAAGGTTGGGGGTTTAAATCTGCTACACTCCTACACTGCTGGGTCCTTGAGCAAGACCTTTAACCCTGTCTGCTCCAGGGGCGCCGTACGTTGGCTGATCCTGCGCTCTGACTAGTCAGACAAGTTGGGATATGTGAAGAGAAACATTTCGTTGTACTGTACATCTGTATAAGTGTAAGATCAAATTGAATTTTGTATAATGTACTTGCCGTTAGCCTAAAAGTGCTGCAATATCCGAGTGTAGAGCCAACTTGAATCAGAATGAATACAGAAGGCAGTGCAATACCCAAAGGTGCAGTGATGATGGACGACTACGCCGTTATAGTAGACACACATTCGTCAGTCAGTTATAAATGATGGTAGATTTTGTTGACACTGTGAGTAAAGACTTTCTGGAATAACTGAAAAGCCACAATCTTCATCTTGATCATTAACTGTGGTTTGTTGCTGAGCTCTTAACTTTATAAAGTCTAAGTAGACGTATGGCACACAAGGAACTTTCTGATTAGCAGGTACATCCTAAAGAACAAACAAAATCCATGTGAATAAAAATGATCTCTGTGTCGTGAATTCTGAATTACTGTGGGAAAACTAGTTTTTAAAGACTTATTGTTGGTAATCTAAACTGGAATTAGAATCATTTAAAATGTAAAAATTTAGTAATTAAATGTTGTACGTTTCCCTCTGCAATTCCCGTTAAAATAGCATGTAAATGATTTTGTATTACCTGAAAAGGTTCTTCATATATAGGTTCTACAACAAAACACACACACACACACATAAATTAGCATCAACTGTTTATCTACGTACACCAGGAAACATTTAGTGACATTTAGGGATTAGAAAGCTCTTTGTCCTCTTTCCTCTAAAAAACAAAATACAATAGGACATACAAAGTGTAGTTATACTAAAGTTAAAAAAAAAAGAATAAATGAGACACAAGGCTAGTTTAACCAAAATCAAGGATAAAATTACCTTGCTGACTTCTGTCGGGTGGATCTGATTTACAAAAACCTGTCAGAATCATATCAGAGTTGTTTTACATTTCACCTACAATGGGTTCATAACAGGGGTTTAAAAATGCAATAAAACATTGTAAATGCTTTCATATGATGTCTTTTGTGTTGCTGCTTCAACTATAAATATTTTTCAGACTAAGCTTGTTAATATTAAACTTCATTCTTTTGACCCACATTTTAACCAAACTGAAATGACAATTGTCCAATAGATAAATATTATAATAATTATATAATATAATACATAATTTAAAATATATATTTAATATTCTTATTCTGTATCTTGATCACAGATCTCATGTCGTACCATAAATGTGTTGAGAAAAGCACAATCTAATCCACTAAAACAGAGCACCACAGTGGTTTCCTCCCACAAGAACAAATGCATGTGTGGTGATGCTGAAAAAGCAAAATAGAAATGTGTTTTTAGGTTTCCTGATTGGAGTTATAACCTACGTTTGTTTGATAATACCAGTCCTAGGGCGTCTCATCTGTAACCAGTTCACAGTTTGTTCTGGAACGGTCAAGATGGTGCAACTTGAACACTTCTTATGCCAATAAACGACCAATCTTATTTCCCCCTAAAATCGCTTGAAATAAACGTTGTAAAATAAAGTATTACATTTTTTACAAATGCTTTAAACAGAAAAAAAACATTTACCATAACATCTGCAGAGACAGATCAAGATAACCAGCACAGCCAAGAAACCGGTGATTGCCGTGGAATACAAGATATAGTGCAAATATGAATTTTCATTACTTTTTGGACAAACTTCAGGACCTGGAAGAAAAAATGAATTCAGATTTAACAATTCATGGGTATGATGCCCTATGACATCCTTTCTAAAAAAAAGTGCTAAAGGCCATAAAGTTTCATTAAAATCGAGATTTATTTCACATACAGCATCACTGAAAGGCTTTTATGCCAGTGAAAGACTATTGTGACTTTTCAACCATGACAATAAAAAGGATAAACAAAATGTACATTTAGATTAAATGGAGATTTTAAAATTTAAGTATATTTAAGTACAAAATGTAAAATAAAAATAAAGGTATGGACAATAACCAGTAGCTTATATACATTATGTATAGTGAATAAAGTTTCTTAAAAGTTCAAAGTAGGGATGAAGTTGTTGTTCATTCCTTTCTGTCTCTGTTTGGACAAGGGACATCTTGTTTCTATAAATCTTGGGACATTATAGAAACAAAGTGTTTTTACAGAGTGAGGTAATTACTCCCACGTCCAGCCCAGCTAACCAGCAACGTCAAGATTGTTATTAGAGTACTCCTTAAACTAAAACTTTCCAGAAATGATTCGAAATATGCCAATAATTTGACATTAATTAAAGATGTTTATATATCTCACCGTTAATGTACTCATGTGCCACGGCGAATCCTGCTGGATTTGAAACATTGCAGGTGACGTTTTTGAACAAGATGCTGGACATGTTGGACACGTGGATGGTCTTGTTCATCTCGGTGAAGATGAATCTCTGATCTTCTGGCAGTGGGAGGCC